>SJXQ01009379.1:3246-33205 GCA_006408695.1 Aepyceros melampus
ATAATGTCCCCAAGGTTCAACCATGTGGTAGTATGTGTCAGCATTTCCTTTCTTTTTAAGGCTGAATAACAAACATCCTGCTGTGTGTATACATCCATATGTGTGTGTGTGTGTGTGAAGAACAGACTCGTTGGAAAAGATCCTGATGCTGGGAAAGATTGAGGGCAGGAGGAGAAGGGGACAATGGAGAATGAGATGGTTGGATGGCATCACTGACTCAAGGGATATCAGTTTGAGCAAACTCCAGGAGATGGTGCAGGACAGGGAAGCCTGGGGTGCTACAGTCCACGGGGTTGCAAGAATCGGACATGACCGAGTAACTGAACAACAACAAACTTGATATTTCTGTAGGTCAAAAGTAGACACGCTGGCAGTCTCACATGGTTCACTTTAATACAACATTGTATTGGTATGACACCCGTCAGGATTGCTAGTACTTTAGGCTAACTCTTGTTCTTCCTTGCACGCTGCAGGTACCATCTGGTGGACCACGCTGGGTCATGGGAACAGCTTCTGAGTCCCTGGTTTCGGGGGTGGGGGTAAAATGCAGCCCTATAGTAAGAGTTTAAGAGAGGCAGAGCCTCAGGTTTCCCAGCTTTGGCTCCTGAACTGATTAGGCCTGTGTGTCTTCAAGCTTCCCAAGAGTAAACCGTCTCCCTCCTTGGCGCTCGCCACACATGAGCAGCCTGTGCCCTGTGTTGCTGGCTTGTACGTCTCACTGCCCCATCCTTACCTACCCTCTATGCCCTTGGATGGCAGTACGTCTTTCCCACAGGAGGGTCCCACCTGCGAACTGCTGATACCATTGCAGGCTGGGTAGATCAATGCTTCAAAATAAATTGGATCAATGATAAATCCAAGATAGAATTTTCACTTCTATACCAAATCTACTCTCCAATGACTAAGAGAGATATTTTTTTAACTCCTAAGTCACAAGGTTCTATCAGAAATGAAGGATGAAAATACTGAGTAAAGAATAAAGTGCTTGACAAATACTAATGGCTATTATTTCTAGCATGTCCATGACAACGGAAAAGAAAGATCTTGAGCCTGCCTTTCCAACTATGCTCTGAAGTCAAGGTCAGAGGAACCAATGAAATCTAAATGCATATCACTGGGATACATTGTAATATAGCAATCCCTGCCATGGAATTACCAAACAGCAGTTAGGTGGATCTTTATTCTCCAACATATAGAGAACAACAATGAACAGTAAATACACCAGCTATATGTACTTTTTATGTATGCATGTCTCTATATGATTAAAAGTTCTTAGAAGCAAAAGAGTAAATACTTGAAAGTAGGTCCCTGTGAGGAGAAAAAGGAAGAAAACTAGAGAAGCGAATTTTTATGTGTTTCTTCAACAATTTGTAAGAGAAAAAGAGATGAAAAACCATGGATTGAAAGAGACAAGAGACATATCAATTTATTGCAACATGCAGACCCTATTGGATCCTAGAACAGTAAATACACCAGCTATATGTACTTTTTATGTATGCATGTCTCTATATGATTAAAAGTTCTTAGAAGCAAAAGAGTAAATACTTGAAAGTAGGTCCCTGTGAGGAGAAAAAGGAAGAAAACTAGAGAAGCGAATTTTTATGTGTTTCTTCAACAATTTGTAAGAGAAAAAGAGATGAAAAACCATGGATTGAAAGAGACAAGAGACATATCAATTTATTGCAACATGCAGACCCTATTGGATCCTGATTTTAACAAAATTTTTAAGTAGAGATAATGGGAAATCCATTCACTGGACATTTGTTGATAAGGAATTATTGTTAATCTGGGGAGATATGATAACGGATTGGAGTTAGTTTATAAACACTTATCTTTTAGAGACACATTGAAATATTTACATATGAAGTGGTATTTGCACTAATGTAATGGCAGGTATAGATAAAACAAGATAAACTGATAATTGTTCAAGGCGGATGACACTACAGATTATATTATTTTTCTATTTTGTGTATGCTTGAAGCCTTCTGCAGTAAAATTCCCAGTTGGCACTAGTGGCAAAGAACCCGCTTGCTGATGCAGGAGAAGTGAGAGACGTGGGTTCGATCCCTGGGTTGGGAAGATCCCCTGGAGGAGGGCAGGGTAACCCACTCCAAGATTCTTGCCTGGAAAATCCTATGGACAGAGGAGCTTGGGGGACTGGTCCATAGGGTCATAAAGAGTCGGACACAACAGAAGCAACTTAGCATTCACATACAATAAAATGTCACAAAAATCTTTCTTTAAAAAGTACCTGGGCTTGCCACCTTCCTGATTGTGTGACTGAAGCAAACTATCTAACCTCTGTAAGTTTCTGTCCCTTTTTCTAAGAAGTTTCTAAGATGTGGCCTGGTCAAGAGTAAACTTTCCAGAAGCTTGGCCCTCACCACACTGTTTGACAGGCCTCACCAAAGGCCAGTAGCAGCTGTTTTGTAGCTATTTGTCACCTCTATTTGAATGCATCAGAGGAAACTCAAACCTGACATGTCTGAAAATGAATCATCAAATAGGATGGATGGATAGATGGAAAGAAGGAAGGAAGGGAGAAAAAGACCCATGTCACCATTCCAGTCTGTGTTCTGATAGTTTCTTCCTTGTAGCTGGGCTTTTTGACAACCGCTGTCACAAATACTTCATCTCTGATTTCAGTTGCGCAAAGTTCAGACTTCAAGTACAAAGTCATTATGAACTAATTTTTCTCTAGCTTTAGCATCCCCGCTTGAAGCATCTCTACAACTACTGAATCTGTTCATGGGAGCTTTGTAAAACACGTGCTCCTCATTGAAACCAGCTTCTCTGTGTGATGAAAGACCTATTCTCTGTATCCTTGGTCTTTGGCAGGAGTGACCATCCAAATTAGATATAACCCCAACAAAATAATTCATGGACTCAACAGTGCCCGTAGTTTGATCACACTGTTTGATCATGACCAGGGGTGCAGCAACCTATGCTTTTACTATTAACTATTTCATGCCCATCTTGATAAGATCCAAATTAGGTGTGTAATGACCCTATCAGAGATCTCCCCCACTCAGGAGCCATGTAATAATCAAAAAACTGCGAGGGGGAAACATCCCAAGAAACTGTTTTCTCCATAACATCTTTGAAATCTGAGCAATTTAACAAGACTGTAAGCATCAGTTCAGTTTAGTCGCTCAGTCGTGTCTGACTCTTTGTGACCCCATGAATCGCAGCACGCCAGGCCTCCCTGTCCATCACCAACTCCCGGAGTTCACTCAGACTCACGTCCACCGAGTCAGTGATGCTATCCAGCCCCTTCTCCTCCTACCCCCAATCCCTCCCAGCATCAGGGTCTTTTACAGTCGTGTCTGACTCTTTGTGACCCCATGAATCGCAGCACGCCAGGCCTCCCTGTCCATCACCAACTCCCGGAGTTCACTCAGACTCACGTCCACCGAGTCAGTGATGCTATCCAGCCCCTTCTCCTCCTACCCCCAATCCCTCCCAGCATCAGGGTCTTTTCTAATGAGTCACCTCTTCACATGAGGTGGCCAAAGTACTGGATCTTCAGCTTCAGCATCATTCCTTCCAAAGAAATCCCAGGGTTGATCTCCCTCAGAATGGACTGGTTGGATCTCCTTGCAGTCCAAGGGACTCTCAAGAGTCTTCTCCAACACCACAGTTCAAAAGCATCAATTCTTTGGCACTCAGCCTTCTTCACAGTCCAACTCTCACATCCATACATGACCACAGGAAAAACCATAGCCTTGACTAGACGGACCTTAGTTGGCAAAGTAATGTCTCTGCTTTTGAATATACTATCTAGGTTGGTCATAACTTTTTTTCCAAAGAGTAAGCGTCTTTTAATTTCATGGCTGCAGTCACCATCTGTAGTGATTTTGGAGCCCAAAAAAATAAAGCTGACACTGTTTCCATATTGCATCAAAATGTGGTCTCCTGATGGATTTTATACTAGTGCGATTCATGGGGTCACCAAGAGTCAGACACGACTGAGCGACTGAACTGAACTGAATAATTCCTTCATCACTGTTCAGTAATGGGCACCTTTCCAAGTCCTCGGGAATAAATAACATGCTTCTCGTGTGCGTAAATTTGTTTTAGACCCATTAAGTCCTTGGCCAGTGAATGTATTTATTTCTAAATAGATAAAGACACAGTAATTTTGCCGCACCATTAATTCCTGGAGGAACCTAAGGGTTGTGTCTTTCCATAATATCCTTTTGTTCTTTTCGATGGCACGTGTATCCAACAGCCCATATCTTGTATTTACTCAGCACTCAGTTCTCCTGGGTGAGGTTTTTATGGCTAAGGAAAGCATCAGAATTATAGAATCATCACACATGAGGGCTAGAAAAGACACAAAAATCTAGTTCACTGCTGTTGTTTTGCATATGGAAAGGTGGGGCACAGAGAGCTGGAGGGTCTTGCCGCACCAGTAAGTGGTCAGTGATAAAATCGGGACTAAGTCATACCTTTGGAATCCTCCTTCAGGGCTCTTTGGACTTCAACCACGGAAAACAAATTATTCCCTGATCTTTAGAAAGAAGAGTCTCTTTTTCAGACCATTTAGGTGCCAGATAATGGTTTATGAGAACGCATGAAGCACTCAGACTGTTCTCAAAAGTCCGTACCACAGCTCCATTTACACAAAGGGAATAGCGCAGTACAGGGACAGATGTCCCCAGAGGATCTATTCTGTTCCTGCTGACCTCTGTAAACCCAGGACCTTTCAGAGAATCTATGCAAAATCCTGACAGGAGCAAGCAAGAAAGCCCCTGAGAGGAACTCAAGCCAGAATACTGGGCTGACATGCCAACAGATACGTGCTCTAAAACTGAAAGCATGCAAAAGCTTGACACTGCAAACACATGAGTACCCCATTTATTTACACATTTATAACTTCTACCTGAAAGCAAGTATGAGGGGCTTTGTCTTCCTGTGGTCCCCAGTCCAGCTCCCCCTCCCCTGGGAGATCCCTGTCCAGCACCACCTGACCGTGTCTCTCTGTCACTTATTCAAATTCCCGAAGAATTTCATTTTCTCAGCTACCAGTGTTGCCTCCACCTGGGTCAGAGCACCCTTGATCCAGTCAACTGTGGCTGCTGGGTGGTGTCCTGAGACAAGCTCATCTGCCCAGGTCTATGGTGGCTGAGGGTTCCTGCACACGCCACCCCAAAAGGCATCCTCCAGTCTGCACCTGAAGCACTCTCCTGGGGGCTTTCTCTGGCTGCCTCACACAGAAGGTCAGGTGTGCTGGGGAGCTGATGCCCCCTCAAAATTCTCAACCAATGACTAATGGGAGCTGGTAAATAACTCAGCTCAGGGCTCTGTGCAGATAATGACGTGGGGTCAGAACTGCCCAGAAGAATCAAGTCCAGATGCCATGGCATCAGCCTGCTTAACAGCACACGTTTTCTGGGCTCTCTTTCAGGTCTCTCTTTCCACTCTCTTACAGGACTCCTAGGATCCTTAACTAGGCTAGTCTATCCTACGATACACCTATGAAACTACTGCCTCTTTTGAACACCAATTACAGATTTCATTTGCAAGAACCATCTAGACACTATTGCGCAGTAGGAGGTACTGCAGCCTACTACAACCTGTTAGACCTTGCAAGCTTTTTAATAAACAAGCCTAAAGCATAATTTCACTTTAATTGCATCAAGGAAAGTGTGACTTTTCCCCAACTCTGGAAAGCTCCTCAGTGGCTTGTTTATTAAACAGGAACCACTGAAATATTTGCACTCATTTTTATCAACTCTGCTGCTGCTGCTGCTGCTGCTAAGTCGCTTCAGTCGTGTCCGACTCTGTGCGACCCCATAGACGGTAGCCCACCAGGCTCTGCCATCCATGGGATTCTCCAGGCAAGAACACTGGAGTGAGTTGCCATTTCCTTCTCTAATGCATGAAAGTGAAAAGTGAAAGTGAAGTCGCTCAGTCGTGTCCGACCCTCAGCAACCCCATGGACTGCAGCCTACCAGGCTCCTCTGTCCAGGGGTTTTCCAGGCAAGAGTACTGGAGTGGGGTGCCATTGCCTTCTCTGTTATCAACTCTAATAGGCAGGTAATGATCTTTTCACTTCCCAGCTCAAAATACCATAAGGCAAACTTTCCCAAAGATGCAGAGGGCAGGTGAAGGCTTCCTTTCACCCATGTGCTACTGAGTAATAAAACTGGCAGGACAATTTAAGGTCCATCATCCTAGAGTGTACGTGCTGAAGACTGAATGGTAGCTATAATGGAAAACAGACTGGAAGCTGGAAAGAAAAGTTCTGTGGGGTCACGTCATAGTTTTAATTCTTTATTTTAAAAAATTGACATAAGCTAAACGAGCAACTAAATTAAACCTACCCTGTCTTCCATTTCATCTTCACATGGACACATTTAAGGAGATTGGGAGGACATTAATGAGGAACGTGAGATGTATGGATGTGAGAGTTGGACTGTGAAGAAGGCTGAGTGCCAAAGAATTGATGCTTTTGAACTGTGGTGTTGGAGAAGACTCTTGAGAGTCCCTTGGACTGCAAGGAGATCCAACCAGTCCATTCTGAAGGAGATCAACCCTGGGATTTCTTTGGAAGGAATGATGCTAAATCTGAAGCTCCAGTACTTTGGCCACCTCATACAAAGAGTTGACTCATTGGAAAAGACCTTGATGCTGGGAGGGATTGGGGGCAGGAGGAGAAGGGGACGACCGAGGATGAGATGGTTGGATGGCATCACGGACTCAATGGACGTGAGTTTGAGTGAACTCCGGGAGTTGGTGATGGACAGGGAGGCCTGGCGTGCTGCGATTCATGGGGTCGCAAAGAGTCGGACATGACTGAGCGACTGAATGGAACAGAATGGATAATGAGGAAGGCTCACCAGTGTATGTATACCCTGGACTCTTCCAAGGAATGAGACTCCTGGGCTTATTAAGTAACATAGATGGAATGAGAGGCTACATTATATACGTAAGAGTTAACAGTCAAGTCTGAATCTGGCATCATCACCAGCAGCTTCTTCTGTCTCATCTAGAAATGGGAGACTTGAGGCAGCATCTGAGGGACTTCCCTGGTGGTCCAGTGGCTAAGGTTCCACACTCCCAATGCAGTGGGGCCCAGGGTTTGATTCCTGGTCAGAGAACTGGGCCCCAGAAGCCACAACTAAGGGTTCACACACCTCAGTTAAAGGGCCCTGCACGCTTCAATGAAGATCAAAGATCCCTCACGCCACAACTAGGACCTGGCGCAGCCAAATAAATAAATAATTTTTTTTTTTTAAAGTTGTGCCAGAGTCACAGGGTTATTGTGAAGACTGAACAAGATAATGGCGTGTGTAGTCCAGGCACACAGTAAGCGCTCAGGAATTATTAGCAAAAGGGACGGAAACTTCTGCACGATAAGAAAGGAGGGAAGAACTCATTCTTCAGGCTTCCTTCTCATTTCACTCCCTGTGCATTTAATGCAGCTGAGGGGTCTCATTTGTGCTCCCATGAACCTCAGGACCGAGCACCTACTGAAGTTGACCCCAGTCATACACGATGGCAGGGCTTCCTTTGTAGCTCGGTTGGTAAAGTGTCTGCCTGCACTTTTCCTTTATTGTGCTTTGCAAATCCTTTTTCTTTTTTTAAATCAAAGGTCTGTGGCAACCCCCCAGGTGGCTCAGTGGTAAAAGAATCCTCCTGCAAATGCAGTAAACACAGGAGATGCCAATTCAGTCCCTGGGTTGGGAAGATCTCCTAGAAAAGGAAATGACAGCCCACTCCAGTCTTCTTGCCTGGAGAATCCCATGGACAGAGGAGCCTGGTGGGCTACGGTCCATGGGGTCACAGAGAGTCAGACATGACCGAGCCAACGAGCATTCACATGGTCAGATGATGATTAGCACTTTTTAGCAATAAAAATTTTAAAATTATGGTATATATACTGTCTTCTTAGATGGAATGCTACTGCACAGACTACCATACAGTGTAAACATAACTTCTATATGACCTGGAAAACCAAAGTATTGATATGACTCACTTTATTGTGATATTTGCTTTATCATGGTGGTCTGGAACTGAACTCACACTATCTCTGAGGTATGCCTATGCTGTTTTAAATAGTTCTTTCTACATAAATGGATTTTCAATTTGAAATTGTTCATGGCCTCAGGAAATCAGTTTTTTAAAAGTCCTCTTGGGACACTAAAGAAAAAACATCATTTTTATAACAGGCAATTCTTAGTACTTCCAAATATACTTAATACTTTTGTATCAGTCATCTGCTCAGTGACTGTGTATGTGTGTGTGTTAGTCGTGTCTGACTTTTTGCAGCCCCATGGGCTTTGGCCCACCAGGCTCCTCTGCCCATGGAATTCTCCAGGCAAGAATACTGGAGTGGGTAGCCATTCTCTTCTCCATGGAAACTTCCCAACCCAGGGATTGAACCCAGGTCTTCTGCTCAGTGATAACATTTATTTAAATGTCATGCAGATTTTCATGGAAAACATACAGAATCCTGACATTTTTTCCCCAAAAAAATCTGTGATCCCCCAAAATTCTTTCAGAGCAAGTGAAAATCCCTTGGCATCCCAAAGTTTCTAGAGTTCAGTTTCCATCCCTTATTGAAGAATGTAGGCAGTCACCAAAAAGCCAGAAGCAGCACACATTTTTTCCCCCAAAAAATCTGTGATCCCCCAAAATTCTTTCAGAGCAAGTGAAAATCCCTTGGCATCCCAAAGTTTCTAGAGTTCAGTTTCCATCCCTTATTGAAGAATGTAGGCAGTCACCAAAAAGCCAGAAGCAGCACAAGCCTGAAGCCTTAGGAGGGAGCCCAGCCCTGCAGACACCGTGACTTCAGCCCAGCAATACCAATTTCAGAGTTCTGGCCTCCCAGAAATTCACAGGGCCTCCATGAGAAAACAAATTCCTGCTGTTTTAAGCCATCAAGTCTGTCATAATTTGTCACAGCAGTGATAAGAAACTAACATACAACCCAAGACTGCATTTGTTTTCCTTTTGTTTTCTGTCCATGATGCCAACTTGCTGAATTTAAATCAGTTATCAGTTTCAAAAAAAATAAATAAAGTAGAGAAGTTGAGAACAAAAGGTCCTATTTTATTGGATTCCTAAACACAGACTGAGACTTCTCTGATGGCTCAGGCGGTAAAGAATCTGCCTGCAATGCAGGAGACATGGGTTCGATCCCTGGGTTGGGAAGGTTTCCTGGAGAAGGAAACGGCAACCCACTCCAGTATTCTTGACTGAAGAATTCCATGGATAGAGAAGCCTGGTGGGCTGCAGTACATGGGGTCCAGAAAAGAGTGGGATGCAACTGAGCAACTGATCAACACAGCAAAGCACAGACTATGCAGAGAAGGGCCATTCTAGGGGTTTGAGACTGAGCCTTATGACCTTGCATCAGTCACTCTGAGTCACTTTCCATTTATAAAATGAATAAATAATCTCTGAGGTGATGATTCTATGAATCTTCATAGCTTTTGACTTAATGTCACCTCCCTACGTGCCACCTCCACTAGGAAGCCCGCTCTGACTCACCTCTCTTCTCTATACTCCAGGGTCTCTTGAAACACATCATTTCGGTATTTATTGCACTGTGCTGTAGTGATTTGTCTCCATACCATCTTCCCCACTAGACATGTATTACTGGAGGGCAGGAGTCACATTTGCTCATCTCTCCAGTGCCCAACTGAGTAACGAATGAGCAAGGAAACTGAGTTGTTATGAAGTATTAATAATGACTTATCATCCTACACAGATGACTGATGAAAATGTCCTAGGATAGGGCTGTGCATGAGATTCCTGGAGCCCAAGCAGCTCCCTCATGGGAGCCATTCATTGACTAAGTTCTGGCACCCAGACTGCATTTTATGAGAGTTTTATGTGCTTTCATCAGTGTAGACTTGACTTGTTTGATCTATTGAATGAGCGTCAGTCATAATTCAAAAGCCAGCTTTGGTAACTTATATGCTTGAATTTTATAATTATGCTCAATATTTATTGATATGTACTTCAACATTTCAAATTGCTCCTAAAGATGCTTTCTTCTCCTGGCTTATCAAGGTTTTAGAAGACTTTCCTAAAAATCTTGCCATTTATATCCATAACTCCCATCTCTATGGGTATAAATTCAATGACAATACCCAAAAAAAATTGTATAGGAAAGAATTTTTCCTGGGGCCTGGTTTATTCTCTTCCTTCTGCTGGGTTTGGTCTCTTCTTTGGATGGAAGTGAAGGGTTCATCATGTCAGTAGATGCCCGAGCTGCCCTACAGTCTCAAAGGAGACTTGCCCTAGTCCAGTAAACAAATTCAACCTGCTGAGCTTTTGACTGAAGCATTCCCATCTTTGGCTGAATCTCAATATAATTTAGAGACTTTTCTAAGGCCAGTCATCAGCATCATAGTTGACACAGCACATTCATTCATTCACGCTCATGCTCAGTCATGTACAACTCTTTGCAAGCCCATGGATTACAGCTGCCAGCCTCCTCTGTCTGTGGGAATTTCCAGGCAAGAATACTGCAGGGGGCTGCCGTTCGATGGCCCAGGGGATCTTCCCAACATAGGGACTGAACCTGCCTCTCCTGCATTGACAGGTGGGTTCTTTACCACTGTGCCACTTGGGAGGCCCACTGAGCACAGAAGCCATTTATAACAAGAATTATGGAGTCTGATTTGGGTTTCTAAAATAATCACCCAAATCCAGACTTCTCTATGAAAATCTATAAGCTTCTAATAAAATTAAATTTGTAAAGTTATCTGGTGTTATTTTACTAATCAAAATCACCACGGGTACGTTCCTATTCATCTCAGAAAGTAAAGATCAATCTGCAAAGTAAGACTAAGAGTAGATTCAAAGGCCTGATGGAGATGAGATTTACCCAGCCTTATCTCTTCTGAGACAAAGACCACGTGCACTTTCAATCAGGATGCATTCACAGTCAGCACGAACCCAGGGCCCTCTCCTCCTGCCTGCAGTAATCTTGCTAAAGATGCTGAGCCTTGGAATTGCTTCTCATTTGCAAATGGTAATTTTCATATTTACAAATGGTAACCATCTAAATGTAAAACTTCCTTATGTAAATGGATTATTAGACATAAATATATAGTCCTCTAGATGACCACCTGATGTGAAGAGCCAACTCATTGGAAAAGACCCTAATGCTGGGAAAGATTGAGGGCAGAAGAAGGTAGTGTCAGAGGATGACTTGGTTAGATAGCATCACTGACTCAGTGGACACGAATCTGAGAAAACTCCTGGGAGATAGTGGAAGACAGAGAGCCTGGCGCACTGCAGTCCATGGGGTTTGCAGCACATGCAGTCCAACTCGCAAAGAGTCGGACAGGACTTGAACAACAACAACAAATATGCAGTTTCCCAAATGTCTCTGTAGCAATTCAAAGGACTCTGCTGCCACAAGTCCAAAATTCTTTGATATCATTTCATTTAACCTGGGGATTCCCAGATGGTGCTAACAGTAAAGAACCCACCTGCCACCGCAGGAGAGACATAAGAGATCCAGGTTCGATCCCCAGGTCCAGAAGATCCCCTGAAGAAGGAAATGGCAACCCACTCCAGTATTCTTGCCTGGAGAATCCCATGGACAGAGGAGCCTGGAGGACTGTAGTCCATGGGGTCACAAAGAGTCAGACACAACAGAAGCGACTTAGCACACACGCACGCATTTTATCTCATACCGTTAAATATATTTTCTGCAGTTACCAATCCCTTTTTACTTTTAATCTATATCTCTACCATTGACTTTCAAATTTTGCCTTTTAGGGCCCAGGCATTTTATGAGTCTGATTTAAATGCTTTCAAGGCAAATAAACTTTTCCTAATTCACAAAAGGGATAACAAAATCAGGCACAATTTCCCCAATTTTATATTTTCATTTGAGACTATCAGAAGTGCTACTGCTTAAAGGATAGCAAATTATTGAATTAGTAATAAACAAATGCTGAGGGAAACAATGTTTCAATCAGATGATTAAATCAATGTCACACAGAGAACATTTTAATCAACCTAATTTGTATAGCACACCAAAAAAGAGTGAGGTGCTGTGGATGACACAAAGTTGAAACACTATTTCTGCTGTTAATGTGAATGTTAAATAGACAGCTGTGTAAAAGGGTATCCACAGAAAATTCTACCATGGTTGAACAACACTCTTTCTCCTCTCAGGTGATCAGGAGGCTGGTAGACTGTGGCTGAAGAGGACAGAACGCACAGGAATAGGGAAGGACAGGAGCTGGAAAGAGGAGGTAGGAAAAGGACTTTCTAGCTAGGTTAAAGAAAGAGGAGACAGCTTAAGGAAAGAAAAATATAGCATCATGCCTTCATGGAGAAGCAGAAAGCAAACTGTTACTCAAAGTGGAAGACTTAGGTAGAGATACAGTTAGAGATACAAGTGGAGGTCAGGGAATGAATCAGGACCTTGGATGCCAAGCTGAAGAGTCTAGGTAGTTCCGTTGAGGCAACTGGAAGACAACAGAGATGGCTGAGCATGGGAAGATGTGAAAGATTAATGTCCCTGTGTCATGCAAAATGGGGGACTGGGGCGGAAGAGGGGAGTAAATGATGGCTAACCAGTATAAGTTACTGAAATAGATCAGGCATAAGCCAGGCTGGTGAAGGAGGGAATAGTAAGGAAGGAGGAAGCTAAGAGCTGTTGAAGAGAATGTTTTGGTTCAGAGGCTAATTGAATAGGGAGGACAGAGACAGAAAACACACTATTTTTACATCCAAATAACTGGGATCATTAATCAAAATACTACAAATTCAAGGAGAGTAAATATGACAGCTGCTGATTTTAAATGAAAAATGCCCAGGATTAAAAGAACCACACTTATTCAGAGCTTGCCATGGGTCAGCTCATGGAACTGTCATGGAAGCTCCATGAGACAGGTATATTATTCCTGTTTTACAGTGTCTTGAGAGGAGTGAGTGACAGAGGTGAGACCTGAACCCAGATCATGGTTTTGCATTGAACTTTCAAGTTTCCGAGAGGAAACTGGTGATATGGGGCAGAGACCTAGAAGATAATCAGAGCTGGAGATCGAAATTTGGAAGTAATAGCAGCAGCCTGGGATGAGAGGGCAGAGAGTGGAGATGTAGCCAGGGGCCGACAAAGGGGACAAAGGGGACTGGCCCTTTGTCTTGGTTTCTATTGCAGATCTGAAATCAATAAGAGTGGCTAATAGGATTCTGTGATAAATGACCTAAATTCAGATACTGACTTTGAGAAATAAAGAGGCCATATCTTTGTTTTATTCCCATTCCATGCACTTGTCACTTTCTCTGTTCTTTCCACAATGCCAGAGATCTGTATCACAAACATCAGAGATTCAATCAGCCGAGGACAGTCAGGAAAGAGAAATTATGCAGTAATTTGAAGTTAAATGGTTAACATAAAGGGCATATTAACTATAATATGGGATTAGATTTATAAGAGACCAGCTAATAAGAAGTGAAAAGGACTTTAAAGAGCATAGCACTAGCAGATATAGAGAGAAGCCACTATCTCTAGAATCGAGATAGATTGTCCCCTAGCTTGGGTTTCCCTGTTGGCTCAGAAGGTAAAGAATCAGTCTCCTGAAATGCAGGAGATCCAGGTTTGATCCCTGGGGCAGGAAGATCCCTTGGAGAAGGATATGGCAACCCCCTCCAGCATTCTTGCCTGGAGAATTCCATGTTCAGAGGAGCCTGGAAGGCTACAGTCCATGGGGTCACAAATAGTCAGACACGACTGAAGTGACTAAAACAACAACAACAGATATCAAGCCTGGATAACCATCTTCAGACTGCTTTTCTGTAAAATAAAACTAAATCCTTAGTCTATAACCTGGAGCTAAATACAGTTTCTAACTCAAAAGATACAGGACTACTTAGCTTTCAAATATGTAAAACAAAATCTGACAGAGGAAAATAATTAGCAAGTCAACAATCAGTGATAGATTTTAATACATCTGTTTCTAAAATCAAGTGATTTTAAACATTAGAATTAAAATGCAGAAATTATCAGTCTGGATAAAAAAGCATACCCCCAACTACATGCTATTAGAATGGAATTTAAGTTTTAAAAATGCAAACAGGTAAAAAATAACAAGATGGGAAAGTATATGCCATGCTAACAGGGAGTACAAGAATCAGCAAAAGTAGGCAAGGAATATTACAGAGAAATGAGAATCATTTCATAATGATAAGGTAGCCAATTCATCAAGACATAATTCTAAATGTGACATACCTAATAACAGAGCTTCAAAATATGCAGCAAAAATTGACAGAGCTAAAGGGAGAAATAAATCCACAATCATCGTTGGAGATTTTGTCATTCCCCTCTCAGTAACTGATGGAAAAAATGGACAGAAAATCACTAAGGATATAAAAACTTGAATAACACCAGCTAACAACTCTATCTCGCTGACATTTCTAGAACACCCCACCTGACAACTGTAGAATACACAATCTTTCCAAATGCACATAAAATAGTCACTGAGTTAGACCCTTATCCAAGACCAAAACCAGCTGATGAAGCAAGTAAAAATCAGAAATAATTTTGAAGACTTTACACAATTAACAAGTAAAATCCCTACCTACATGGCACACATCTCAGCAAACAGAGACAAAAACATTCTTTTCAAACCACATGAAGTGAAGTGAAGTGAAGTGAAAGTTGTTTGTTCAGTCGTATCCGATTCTTTGAGACCCCATGGACTATACAGTCCATGAAATTCTCCAGGCCAGAATACTGGAGTGGGTAGTCTTTCCCTTCTCCAGGGGATCTTCCCAAGCCAGGGATCGAAGCCAGGTCTCCCAAGTTGCAGGCAGATTCTTTACCAGCTGAATCACAAGGGAAACCCCTCAAACCACATGAGTCAGTACCAAAAATTGTGTGTACCTGACTGTGGCAGGCAGCCTCCAATATGGTCCCCAGTGGTCTTCACCTCTGGAGAAGGCAATGGCACCCCACTCCAGTACTCTTGCCTGGAAAATCCCACGGATAGAGGAACCTGGTAGGCTGCAGTCCATGGGGTCGCTAGGAGTCGGACACGACTAAGCGACTTCACTTTCACTTTTCACTTTCTGCATTGGAGAAGGAAATGGCAACCCACCCCAGTGTTCTTGCCTGGAGAATCCCAGGGACGGGCGAGCCTGGTGGGCTGCCATCTATGGGGTCGCACAGAGTCGGACACGACTGAAGTGACTTAGCAGCAGTCTTCACCTCCCAGTAATCTCACCCTATGTGGCCCGCTCCCATCGAGTACAGACTGGACTTAGTGATCCGCTTCTGATGAATAGAATTAAGATGTGATGGCTATAACTCAGAGACAAGGTCATAAAAGGCTGTCTGGGGTTGCTGTCACTCTCTCTCTCTCTGAGCACTCCTTCTAGGAGAAGCCAGCTGCTGCCTGAGGAAATCCACCTGGTGAGGAACAGAGGCCTTCTGCCAACAGTCATGTGAGTGAACCATGGAAGTTGCTCCCCAACCCCCGTCAAACCTTCAGATGCCTGGAGTCCTACCAACAGCCTCTCAAAACCTCATGAACAGATCCTGAGACAGAAACACCCAGGTAAGCTGCTTCTAGATTCCTGACCCTCAGAAACTCTGAGATAATAAATGCTTGTTGTTCTAAACTACTAAGTTTGGGGGGTAATTTGTCACCAAACAATAGATCATATCTATGCTATTAGGGAAACAAAACTTTCCAAACCGAAATTTATACAATCTACTTTGCCTGACCAGAAAGCAATACAATTAAATACTAATGACAAATCTTTCTTAAAAACTTTAAACTGTTTTAAATAATTCTTGGATAAGAAGGCTGTCAAACTGAAATTATCAACTATATAGAGAGGAATGAAAATGAAGACACTACATATCAACACCCATGGGATGCAGTCAAATATATTAAGAAATATTTTTAGCTCAAAAGTCTAGTATTTATTAGAAACCAGGAAAAGACTAATGGGAAATGAACTGAACACCTGACTCAAGCAACTCGATGAAAAGAACCAAAAAATAATACACTCCAAAGAGTAAAAAAAGGGCTGGTAATAAAAGTTAGAATGCTTTAAACAATACGCTTAGTCAAAACCAACATTCTTGACTAATAAAAGAGAAGAACTTTTGGCATTTCTAATTTCTAACTGGTAAAAAAAAAAGGAGAGAAGATGTAAATAAACATTAGAAGTGCAAAAAAGAACATAACTTGAATCTCTTTATCTGGACCTATTTTCTTAAAGACTGGATTTGATTATGTGCCCCAAACTGGAATATCCAATTCAAATTAAAATTTTCTAATACAGCCCAATAGAACTTTTGCAAGGATGGAAATATTTTGTATCTTCACTGTCAAATATGTTGGCATTGGCCATACATTGATACAACCCTAGAACAATTGATACATCATTACTGCAACTAACTGAATTTTTAAATATTACTTCATTAAAGAACATAACTTGAATCTCTTTATCTGGACCTATTTTCTTAAAGACTGGATTTGATTATGTGCCCCAAACTGGAATATCCAATTCAAATTAAAATTTTCTAATACAGCCCAATAGAACTTTTGCAAGGATGGAAATATTTTGTATCTTCACTGTCAAATATGTTGGCATTGGCCATACATTGATACAACCCTAGAACAATTGATACATCATTACTGCAACTAACTGAATTTTTAAATATTACTTCATTTGAATAAACTTAATCACATATGGCTGGTGACAACTGTAATAGGTAAAACACTTCTAGAAAAAAATTATAGAAGTTAAGAGTAGAAAAGTTTACTTAGTCTGAACACTATGAAGGAATTTGAAAGTGTGTCAAAAATATACTTTAAAGATGTTTATTAGGTGAGTTCTATTAAACATTCATAAATAATGTTACAAATTTGCAAAGTATAGAAAGATCTCAAAATCTCAATTATTTCTTCAAAGTTAACTCTGAAACCAAATTCCAATAAGAAAGCATAGAGAGGAGCTTCCCTGGTGGTCCAGTGGTTGTTGACTTCATGCTTCCACTGCAGGGAAACAGCTTCAATCCCTGGTCCAGGAACTAAGACCCCATATGCCGCAGAGTGCAGCCACAATTTTTTAATAAATAAATAAATAAAAAAGTACAGTTTCAGTTCAGTTCAGTTCAGTTGCTCAGTCGTGTCCGACTCTTTGCGACCCCATGAACCACAGCACACCAGGCCTCCCTGTCCATCACCAACTCACGGAGTTTACCCAAACTCATGTCCATCAAGTTGGTGATGCCATTCAGCCATCTCATCCTCTGTGATCCCTTCTCTTCCTGCCCTCAATCTTTCCCAGCATCAGAGTCTTTTCAAATGAGTCAGCTCTTCACATCAGGTGGCCAAAGTACTGGAATTTCAGCTTCAACATCAGTCCTTCAAATGGACACCCAGGACTGATCTCCTTTAGGATGCACTGGTTGGATCTCCTTGCAGTCCAAGGGACTCTCAAGAGTCTTCTCCAACACCACAGTTCAAAAGCATCAATTCTCCTGCACTCAGCTTTCTTTATAGTCCAACTCTCACATCCATACATGACCACTGGAAGAACAAATTTGGAAAACTCAGCAGTGGCCACAGGAGTGGAAAAGGTCAGTTTTCATCCCAATTCCAAAGAAAAGCAATGCAAAAGAATGTTCAAACTACCGCACAATTGCACTCATCTCACATGCTAGTAAAGTCATGCTCAAAATTCTCCAAGCCAGACTTCAGCAATATGTGAACCGTGAACTCCCTGATGTTCAAGCTGGTTTTAGAAAAGGCAGAGGAACCAGAGATCAAATTGCCAACACCCACTGGATCATGGAAAAAGCAAGAGAGTTCCAGAAAANTCAAACTACCGCACAATTGCACTCATCTCACATGCTAGTAAAGTCATGCTCAAAATTCTCCAAGCCAGACTTCAGCAATATGTGAACCGTGAACTCCCTGATGTTCAAGCTGGTTTTAGAAAAGGCAGAGGAACCAGAGATCAAATTGCCAACACCCACTGGATCATGGAAAAAGCAAGAGAGTTCCAGAAAAACATCTATTTCTGCTTTATTGGCTATGCCAAAGTCTTTGACTGTGTGGACTGCAATAAACTGTGGAAAATTCTGAAAGAGATGGGAATACCAGACCACATAACCTGCCTCTTGAGGAATCTGTATGCAGGTCAAGAAGCAACAGTTAGAACTGGACATGGAACAACAGACTGGTTCCAAATAGGAAAAGGAGTACGTCAAGGCTGTATATTGTCACCCTGTTTATTTAACTTCCATGCAGAGTTGCTAAGTCGTGTCTGACTCTGTGTGACTCCATAGATGGCAGCCCACCAGGCTCCCCCGTCCCTGGGGTTCTCCAGGCAAGAACACCGGAGTGGGTTGCCATTTCCTTCTCCAATGCATGAAAGTGAAAAGTGAAAGGGAAGTCGCTAAGTCATGTCTGACTCTTAGCGACCCCGTGGACTGCAGCCCACCAGGCTCCTTGGTCCATGGGATTCTCCAGACAAGAGTACTGGAGTAGGGTGCCCATCATGAGAAATGCTGGGCTGGAGGAAGCACAAGCTGGAATCAAGATTGCTGGGAGAAATATCAATAACATCACATATGTAGATGACACCACCCTTGTGGCAGAAAGTGAAGAAGAACTAAAGAGCCTCTTGATGAAAGTGAAAGAGGAGAGTGAAAAAGTTGGCTTAAAGCTCAACATTCAGAAAACGAAGATCATGGCATCTGGTCCCATCACTTCATGACAGATAGATGGGGAAAGACTGGAAACAGTGTCAGACTTTATTTTTCTGGGCTCCAAAATCACTGCAGATGGTGATTGCAGCCATGAAATGAAAAGACGCTTACTACCTGGAAGGAAAGTTATGACCAACTTGGAAGGAAAGTTATGACCAATCTAGACAGCATATTAAAAAGCAGAGACATTACTTTGCCAACAAAGGTCTGTCTAGTCAGTTCAGTTCAGTTCAGTCACTCAGTCGTGTCCGACTCTTTGCGACCCCATGAATCGTGGCACGCCAGGCCTCCCTGTCCATCACCATCTCCCGGAGTTCACTTAGACTCACGTCCATCGAGTCCGTGATGCTGTCCAGCCATCTCATCATCGGTTGTCCCCTTCTCCTCCTGCTCCCAGAATTGTGACATTAGTTTCACTTTCAACTCATTGACCCAAAGTAACAACACGGCTGGACCCAACTCCAAAGAATCTAATACCTCCATAAGCTGTGCCTCATGGCCAGGAAAAAAAAAAAAAACACCTTTGGAGAAAATCTAATTAAATCATCAATCAGAGAAAGACACCCACCGTTGTCCATACTAGTCAGTATCGTACTTGAAGTCCTTGCCAATGCAAGAAAAATTAAGGGGTGGAACAATATTAGTATTGGAAAAATGAGCAGATGTCATAATGAAGACAATGTGTTCAGCAACTTAGAAAATCCAATGAAATCAACTAACATGAGAATTAATTATGAGCATTACAACTAAAGGACACTTCAGAAGAAAGTGGCCATATCCAAGGCCAATGGAATCACTAGAAAGATAATTCAAAATTATGGTGGGCTTCTCTGGTGGTCCAGTAGTTCAGAGTCTGCCTTGCAGTGAACAGGACAACAGTTTCGATCCCTGATCTGGGAAGATTCCACATGTCTCGGAGAACTAAGCCCATGCATTACAACTACTGAAGCCCACAGTCTGGAGCCCACGCTCTGCAACAGAAGAAGCCCCCACACTGACAGGCCCACACACCACAGCTAGAGAGCAGCCCTCATGGCATCAAAGACCCAGCACAGCCAAAATAATGAGAAAGAAAGAAAGAAAATTATCTTAACAGAGAAAGAAATTTTGGAGAAAGATTTCACTCTCAGAAGCAAATCAAATGATCAGATACCTAGGAATAAATTTATCAGGAAATATATAAAACAAAAGTGATTAAATGAATTTTTTTAACTAGAGAAAAGAATTACAATGATCCTGAATGAGAAGATTTAATACTGTTAAGATTTTAGTTTAAAAGCCATCATCTATACACTCAAAGTAATTCCAATCAAAATCCCAATAATTAATTACATCAAGCTAATACTAAAATTCACATCTAAATGTCCAAGAATTTCTAAGAAAGTACCTTTTAAAAGCAATTTCCTTACCAAATGTACTAATAAAAGTTACAGAAAATACAACTGTGTAACTCTAAGACGGCAATAAACAAATATACAAGGGGATTAAACCAGTCAATCCTAAAGGAAATCAACTCTGAATATTCACTGGAAGGACTGATGCTGAAGCTCCAATACTTTGGTCACCTAATGAGAAGAACCAACTCATTGGAAAAGACCCTAATGCTGGGAAAGGTTAAAGATGAAAGGTAAAGGGGGCAACAGAGGATAAGATGGTTGGATGGCATCACTGACTCAATGGACATGAGTTTGAGCAAACTCCGGGAGATAGTGAAGGACAGAGAAGCTTGGCGTGCTATTGTTCATGGGGTCACAAAGAGTCAGATATGACTCATCAACTGAATGACAGCAACAAGGAAGGAAACTAAATAGAAGATCAGAAATGGATCCATTTCATATCAGGCATAGCTGGCTCTTCACATCACTGGGGATGAAACAGACAGTTCAGTAACTGTCACTGGAGAAATCTAATATCCATCTGTGAAAAAATTAAAATATATCTCCCCACACTACCTCAGCACAAAATTCAGATGTATTATAAAAACAGTAGTCAAAACTCTAGACTACTGCTTTTATGACCTTGGCAGAGTAAAGAAACATACAAATCCCAGAAACTATAAATGAAAAGACCAGCTTATTTGCTCACACAGAAATTTAAAACTTGACAGAAGATTCTATGAGCATCATTATAATACTAGAGGACATAACTGCAAAGAATTAAAATTTATAAAACATAAATATATAAAATGCATAATATATAAAGCATTTCTCTAAGTCAAGAAAAAGGTAAACAATAAGATCTAAGTCACAGAAAGAAATAAAACTAATATACTTGGAATGATATCTTACAACTATTATAAATTAAATACACATTAAGAATACAAGAAAAAGACCCAATCTTACAACATTTCTGCTTTTTATAAAATTTTTGTGGGGATGTGTGTGGATGTGTGTGAATAAGGATAGTCAGATAGATATTCTCAAGTTTGGAAGGGCAAGTTGGCAAAAGCCTCCTCCTGCATCCATTTTTACCTCTAATAATCCATCATGCTGAATATTTTTAAATCTCTTTTATGATTTATGTTAAGATAATTTTCTAAATTTTACTTAGAATAGTGAGAAATCTGACTAGAAATAGTCAACTAAAACAAATATTATAACTATCAGAAATGTAAATACATGGAAATGTCCATAACAAAATGAAAAGCATTGTCCATAACAAAATGAAAGCATGATATCAAATTACATAATAAAAGCTATAGTAACAGTGTGAGTGGTACTGTTAACATTTGTTGACCATTTACTAAGCCCTTACTATCTACTAACTTATTTCATTTACACAATCCCTGTATGAAATAAATACTACTTTTTTACCCATGAAGATAAATTGATGCCTCAAAGGTTTGGATGGATTCGCTTGTATAAAGTAACTAGGTGGTGTCTGCAAACACCTTAAGTGTTCTGATGTCCATAACAAAATGAAAGCATGATATCAAATTACATAATAAAAGCTATAGTAACAGTGTGAGTGGTACTGTTAACATTTGTTGACCATTTACTAAGCCCTTACTATCTACTAACTTATTTCATTTACACAATCCCTGTATGAAATAAATACTACTTTTTTACCCATGAAGATAAATTGATGCCTCAAAGGTTTGGATGGATTCGCTTGTATAAAGTAACTAGGTGGTGTCTGCAAACACCTTAAGTGTTCTGAGTTTGGTTAATGAAGGTTTTCAAGTTGAGATTCTAATACTGTCACCTCATCCACCCTCTACCAACTCAGGGAAATCTAGGATCCTTGCCAAAGCTGAGAAGCAAAAGATAAACCAACAGAGAACACCAAAATTCTGCCTGTCTTTCCAGAGGAAGATCACATCTCTGGCTTGATGACCTGGGAAATAACAAGTGGAAATTCCTCTGCCCACCTTCAGCTCACCTGAGACACAAAAGGCCTCTCAAGGCTGAAGTTGATGCTTAAACTCGGTGAGTGATTGGCATGAACACCTACCTGGGTTCTCATTTCCTAAAAACACCACCAGGCCACTGTGATTATATAAGCAGGCTGACCCTAGATAAAGTAGAACATTGGGGGTTAGAAAAGCTGTAGAAGAGTCTCCCACNGGTAAAGCATCTGCCTACAATTCAGGAGACCTGGGTTCAATCCCTGGGTCGGGAAGATCCCCTGGAGAAGAAAATGGCAACCCACTCCAGTATTCTTGCCTGGAAAATCCCATCGACAGAGGAACCTGGTAGGCTACAGTCCATGGGATTGCAAAGAGTCAGACAGGACTGAGCAACTTCACTTTCACATCCAAAAATATATAAATAAATGTATTTTTTAAAAACCAAGTTACATAAATTTACAATTAAATTAAAAAAGAAAAAAGGCAATGACTTCTAAAACCTCATCACTTTCTAATTATTTTACTCTCCTTTACAATCATCTATGCTCTTGGAATTGTATCAGCCCAGAAAAAATGCTCTAGAAGGAAGTGCATTTCTTCTCGCCTCCACCTTAGGGATGAAACCGAGCAGGACCCTGTCGGGCTCCTGGACACAAAAGTTTTTCTATGTCCCCTATTTCTTGTTTGTAGGAAACAGGCTTCATTCAGCCTCTATGACCTTTCCTGAGTTCCAAAGGGCAGATTCAAACAGCTGCTAATCAGCGAAGGAAGGGGATGTGGAGACAAGGGAGGACAAGTCAAGAAACAGCACCACCGCAGGCTCGAGGCAGAGTCCTTGTTCCCCCTCAAGGCATATACATCACAAGATCTTTGAGCTCTTGTGCAGAACTAAAACTCCCACTGAATGGAAGATGCTAAGTACTTGGTGAAGCACTCCATTCCAGAGAGAAGGTCACAATTCTATAATCTCAAGAACCACAGGAGCCCATCATGAGACCACCTGATGGCAGATGCTCCCTAGACTGAAGAAATGCAGGCCCTGCACGCACCCTGATCCTTATCAGCAACCCCACCCTTGACTATAAGACTCCTCACACATCCCCTCCAGGTTGGGACACCATTTTGAGAGCATTAGACAGCTATGGACCCCTTTGCCTAGCAAATCAATACAGCTGTTCTTTTCTACTTCATCCAAACTCTGTCTCTGAGATACAGTTTGGTGCCAAGTGTACAGAGCCTAATGTTCAGTATCAGGGACATGTTGAGAGCTTGCAGTCAGCCAGGTGGGAATTAGTACACCACAGAAATTAGCAAAATGACACATATTACAGCTTCCCATCACCCTCCCAGGAAAGGTTGTGAACATTTAGGTACACAGCACCAGCTCTCACTTACCTCCAGTGCAGAGCCATCAGACAGGAGGCCCCACGTCCTCCTCACAGCAGGCATAGCTCCTGGAGACAGTGATGGGCTTGGGGAAAGTCATATAATGCAAACAGGGCCAACTGGAGATCTCTGGAGAGGAGTTCAATGTGAATAACAGCAGAATAATGACTTGTCTCTCTTTGAGATTGCATCCTGGGGGTACATTTAAGCCTGGAGCTGCTGGGGAATCTTCATGTGGAGAGAATCTGTCTGAAAAACAAAAACCACACAAAAGGAAACCAGAATCAGAGAGTAAAAAGAGATTGGCAGAGGGGAGAGGAGAGAGGGAGTCAGTTGTGACATCATTTGAGCACCTTGATCCAGCTGTACCTGAAATTAGAATAATTCCTGGAGTTTTCAGATACATGAGTGAAAAAATTCCTTTGGGGCTTGACAAACTTTAAGTACTTTGCTTCTATTCTTTGTAACTTAAAATTTTCTGAGCTACGTAGTTTTCTTAGTAGAATTTAAGCAGACCATTGGGCTCTGGTTTAAGTTTTGTTCTTATTGAGCAAATATTGTCAACCTCCTGCCAGGAGGGAAAGGGAAGGAGCAGAGCAAACAGCAGAGCTGACCTCCTGTCAGACAAATGCAGCCAAATAGCACATCATTAAAGCAAAGGCTCTGAGTATGCCTCAAGGGAGACTCTATTTTCAATATCCAGGGACACAAACTGCAAAGTCGAATACATCCTAGGCACTAAGACCTCTGGATCAGAACCACCCCCGCCACCCACAGAGTTTCAGATGAAGTAGGTCTGGGATAGGGCAGATGAATATGAATTTCTCTCAAGTTCCCAGATGATGCTGGTACACCTGGCCCAGTGACCATACTTTGGAAACCATCCTTTGTGCATTAGCAATCTAAACAAAGAGGTGGGAGACACGTTTAGGGATGTAGGCTAGTCTCCAGATTCTGTCCTTCCTTCTCAGGTCCCAATATGAGGGTGGGCCCCCAAGGGCCATGTTTTCTGCCACTGGACTCTACCACTGTTATTCAGAGTTGGTCAAAGTTATACCAATTTAATGGTTTTCCCCAATCACTTGAACTTAGGAGAAAGAGACTAGAAGTCATCATAGCAGAGTTTCAAAAGATCTGCTTAGGAAGCTGATCCCGAACTCCTGCTGCTGAAGCATCTTTGTGAGTTAAGAACAGAAGCTCTGTAATCAGCCTGTCTAGCTCACTGGCAAAGAGGAGGTGATAATAATAAGACCAACCTCATGGGGTTGCTGTGAAAATTAACTAAGATGCAGTTTTGGCCCGGAGCCTGGCACATAGGGAGTGCTTAGTAAATGCCAGCCACTATTACCCCAGTTGTTGTCAACATTCCATCATGAAGCTGATGGGGCTCCTGCTCTTCCTTCAGTTCCGTGAGCTATCACAGCAGCCTTCCAATATATTCCTTTCTCTTGTTATTCAAAGTGGGTTCCTGTGGCTTGCAATCAAAGGAGCTTAAGTAAAATACAATTATAGAGAAAAGCTTGGACTTGCCTACATTGGTTTAGTATCATCAGCCAGCAGGTACAAACCAGCCCAGGAAATCACTTCGCCCTCGTAATACAGCCCAGCCTTCATTCAACAAGCATTCAGGTGGCACTTAGATGACCGGCACCATACCAGACGCTGTTGGGAAATAGTCCCTGCACAAGTTTCTGGCCTCAGAAGAAACCAAGGCTTGCACACAACTAACTGAGACACAGTGCCAGAAGCCAGGTGGCCATCAGAAGGGAGTAAGAAAGGTTCAATGTCGTCTCTCCCACTCAGGACCAGGGAGCCCCAGGAACCCCCGAGGGAACATGGGGAGCAGGTGTAAACTGAGACAGCAGAGGTTACCCCACCCAGAAGGCTACAGAGTCAGGGTATTGATATCTGAAAGCCCATCAGTCACTGGCAAGGCTGCTCCCAAGGGCATTAACTATCCAGAACTTTCCACCTGTTCTCTGGGTGACAAAGCAAGCTCAGGGCAGACAAATCCCCCTGGCAAAGAAACCCAGGTGCTGCCAGTTAGGAGTCAGGCTGTGCGTGTTAAAGTGGTAAAGCTGGGGGCATTGGTGGGGCACCAACATCTTCCAGGCAGAGTGTGTATGAAGATGGAAGAGTGAGCAGGAGCAACAGGAAAAAGGATGAATTTCTGGGGCAGAGCTTCTGAGCTACTTTTCCTATAACATGCCTTGTTGCACTATTGGACTTTCAAAAAAATTCATGTTCCCAAATAAGGGATATTCTACAAATACATGACCAGCCCTCCTCAAACCTATTAAAGTTGTCAAAAACAAGGAAAGTCTGAGAAACTATCAAAGACAAGAGGAGTCCAAGGAGATATTATAGTCAACCATAATGTGGTGTCCCAGAACCTTTCTTGGAACAGAAAAGGGAGAAAAAAAAGAAAGAACTACAGAAATCTGAATAAAGAATGGTTGAATAATAATGTATCAATATTGATTCATTTACTGTGACAAATGTACTATGCTAATGTAAGCTGTTAACAATAGGAAAAACTGGGTCTAGGGGTACATAGGAAGTCTTTGTACTATCTTAGAAATTTTTCTATAAATCTAAAACTGCTTTAAAGTGAAAAGTTTATTTTAAAAACGGAAGCACAGCTCCTCCTTCACAGGGCTGTTGAAAGGCTCAAAGGGATGTCTTATATGAAGTAAGTGACATACCCAATGCTCTCAATAAATATTAGCTTGTTTAAGAAGCCACGAGATAACTGAAAGTTTCAAGAATAAATTCTGGTTTAATGGGAGCTCAATCGGTCTTCCCACCTATCTTTTCTTTATACTTCTTTATTTCCGCATGATTCCATTTCTTTCACCAAATTCATTGTTTAACCAGTCTAAGCTCCAATACTATGGCCACCTGATGCAAAGAGTTGACTCACTGGGAAAGACTCTGCTGCTTGGAAAGACTGAAGGCAGGAGGAAAAGGGGATGACAGAGGATGAGATGGATGGATGGCATCATTGACTCAATGAACATGAGTCTAGCAAATTCCAGGAGATGGTTAAGGACAGGGAAGCCTGCCGTGCTGCAGTCCATAAGGTTGCAAAGAGTCGAACACAACCGAGCAACTGAACAACAGATACCAGCATCCATTTTTAAGTTAATTTACAGAAGTCTCTCTAACACTAAGTAATAATAAAAATTGAGAAATGAATAAGTAAACAAAAGTTAGTTTCCTTTCACTTGTTGAAAAAAAAGCAAGTCACAGGGTGTGACTATCTCATACCTCCAGCCCAAACTGTCTCATAATCGTGTTCAGGAATAACTCAGGGTCATTCACAGACATGAAGCAAAGAGCCTCCCAAATGCCCAAGGCCAGTCGGATACCAGAGCCAGGCCACATTTTATTTACCAGAGGGATGAGCTGCTTGTCCTCTTAAATCCAACAGGGAGCCTGACCAGAAACAAGTCAGCCGGGAGAAGGGCTGTGGCTACAACACCTCCAGCGCAGGCCTGAACTGGGCCTGTGGGAACAAGCCAGGTGATAAATGAAATCTTTGTGTTTGCACAGATCCACCATGGGGCAAGTGTAGGAGAGAAAGCCCATCAGTGCTTTTAATGGACTTTCTGATGGGCCTGCATGAAGGTCACAGGTAAGGTTACATGAATGCCTGAGAAGATAGAGCGATGGCCCAGGACCCCCAGCTCCGAGCACTGATTTGAGGATATCGTTTCTCTGTGGAGCAGACAGACAGCGTTGAGTCCAGAGCCACTAAGAGAAAGGGAAAAGCCATCTGCTGATTCAGTTCAGTTCAGTTGCTGAGCCATGTCCAACTCTTTGCAATCTCATGGACTGCAGCACAGCAGGCCTCCCTGTCCATCACCAACTCCCAGAGTCTACTCAAACCCAAGTCCATCGAGTCAGTGATGCCACACAACCATTTCATCCTCTGTCGTCCCTTTCTCCTCCTGCCCTCAATCTTTCCCAGCATCAGAGTCTTTTCCAGTGAGTCAGTTCTTCACATCAGATGGCCAAAGTATTGGAGCTTCAGCTTCAGCTTCAGATCAGTCCTTCCAAAGAACACTCAGCACTGATTTCCTTTAGGATGGACTGGTTGGATCTCCTTGCAGTTCAAGGGGCTTTTAAGAGTCTTCTCCAACACCACAGTTCCAAAGCATCAGTTCTTCTGCACTCAGCTTTCTTTATACTCCAACTCTCACACCCACACATGACCACTGGAAAAACCATAGCTTCGACTAGATGGACCTTTGTTGGTAAAGTAATATCTCTGATTTTTAATATGCTATCTAGGTTGATCATAACTTTTCTTCCAAGGAGTACGTGTCTTTTAATTTCATGGCTGCAGTCATCATCTGCAGTGATTTTGGAGCCCAAAAAATAGTCTGTCACTGTTTTCACTGTTTCCCTATCTATTTCCCATGAAGTGATGGGACCAGATGCCATGATCTTCGTTTTCTGAATGTTGAGCTTTAAGCCAACTCTTTCACTCTCCTTTTTCACTTTCATCAACAGGCTCTTTAATTCTTCTTCACTTTCTGCCGTAAGGGTGGTGCCATCTGCATATCTGAGGTTATTGATATATCTCCCAGCAATCTTGGTTCCAGCTTGTGCTTCATCCAGCCCAACATTTCACAGGATGTAATCTGCATATAAGTTAAATAAGCAGGGTGACAATATACAGCCTTGATGTACTCCTTTCCTGATTTGTAACCAGTCTGTGTTCCATGTCCAGTTCTAACTGTTGCTTCCTGACCTGCATACAGATTTCTCAAGAGGCAGGTCAAGTGGTCTGGTACTCCCATCTCTCTCAGAATTTTCCACAGTTTATTGTGATCCACACAGTCAGAGACTTTGGCATAGTCAATAAAGCAGATATAGATGTTTTTCTGGAACTCTCTTGCTTTTTCCATGATCCAGCAGATGCTGGCAATTTGATCTTTGGTTCCTCTGCCTTTTCTAAAACCAGCTTGAACATCTGAGAGTTCACGGTTCATATATTGCTGAAGCCTGGCTTGGAGAATTTTGAGCATTACTTTACTAGCATGTGAGATGAGTGCAATTATGGGTAGTTTGAGCATTCTATGGCATTGCCTTTCTTTGGGATTGGAATGAAAACGGACCTTTTCCAGTCCTGTGGCCACTGCTGAGTTTTCCAAATTTGCTGGCATATTGAGTGCAGCACTTTCACAGCATCACCTTTTAGGATTTGAAATAGCTCCACTGGAATTCCATCACCTCCACTAGCTTTGTTCTAAGTCATGCTTCCTAAGGCCCACTACACTTTGCATTCGAGGATGTCTGGCTCTAGGTGAGTGATCACACCATCATGGTTATCTGGGTCATGAAGATCTTTTTTGTATAGTCCTGTGTATTCTTGCCACCTCTTCCTAATATCTTCTGCTTCTGTTAGGTCCATACCATTTCTATTCTTTATTGTGACCATCTTTGCATGAAATGTTCCCTTGTTATCTCTAATTTTCTTGAAGAGATATCTAGTCTTTCCCATTTTGTTTGTTTCCTCTATTTCTTTGCATTGATCCCTGAGGAAGTCTTTATTATCTCTCCTTGCTATTCTTCAGAAGTCTACATTCAAATGGGTATATCCTTCCTTTTCTCCTTTGCTTTTCACTTCTCTTCTTTTCACAGCTATTTGTAAGGCCTCCTCAGACAGCCATTTTGCCTTTTTGCATTTCTTTTTCTTGGGGATGGTCTTGCTCCCTGTCTCCTGTACAATGTCACAAACCTCCATCCATAGTTCTTCAGGCACTCTATCTATCAGATGTAATCCCTTGAATCTATTTGTCACTTCCACTGTATAATCATAAGGGATTTGATTTAGGTCATACCTGAATGGTCCAGTGGTTTTTCCCCACTTTCTTCAATTTAAGTCTGAATTTGGCAATAAGGAGTTCATGATCTGAGCCACAGTTGGCTCCCAGTCTTGTTTTTGTTGACTGTATAGGGCTTCTCTATCTTTTCTTTGGCTGCGAAGAATATAATCAATCTGAGTCAAGTGGGCCTTAGAAAGCATCACTAGGAACAAAGCTAGTGGAGGTGATGGAATTCCCGTTGAGCTGTTTCAAATCCTGAAAGATGATGCTGTGAAAGTGCTACACTCAATTTGCCAGCAAATCTGGAAAACTCAGCAGTGGCCACAGGACTGGAAAAGGTCCGTTTTCATCCCAATTCCAAAGAAAGGCAATGCCATAGAATGCTCAAACTACCACATAATTGCACTCATCTCACATGCTAGTAAAGTAATGCTCAAAATTCTCCAAGCCAGACTTCAGCAATATGTGAACCGTGAACTCCCTGATGTTCAAGCTGGTTTTAGAAAAGGCAGAGGAACCAGAGATCAAATTGCCAACATCCGCTGGATCATGGAAAAAGCAAGAGAGTTCCAGAAAAACATCTATTTCTGCTTTATTGACTATGCCAAAGCCTTTGACTGTGTGGATCACAGTAAACTGTGGAAAATTCTGAAAGAGATGGGAATACCAGACCAC
>SJXQ01009380.1:0-13466 GCA_006408695.1 Aepyceros melampus
AAACAAACAAACAAACAAACAAACAAAACTGGAGAAGGTAAAAAACATGAGAGCCTAGTGTTTGCTAATAAATCACACATCACTAAATCTTTATAATAATCCTGTGTGGCAGATGCTACCCCAGGTAAACAGAGAAAATAGTATTTTAGAGGCTTTTTAGAGGTACCTTCCCAAGAAACACCAAGATGCAAGTTTGCTAGCTGAACACAAATCTTTCCTGGAAATGGCTTAATAATGGCTTTCTCTCTAGTCCAAGTATATTTGAGATGTTTTAAAATGTCAAATATTTAAGCAGTTTTCAAAGTTAGTCACATTTCAGGGAAATGACCATAGACAGGAGGCTAGGACTAACTCTTGCTCTACTATCAACAGCAAAGTGTATTAAAAGCTTATTCTGTTTTACTCCAAAGTAAAACTGCTAGACTTAACCACAGATATTAAGTGTTTCAGTTTGAGGAAAAGTATTCTGGATTTCATAGAAAAAATTTCCTTCTATAACATACTAGATTTAATGATGGCAAGCCAAAGCTTTGTTATCAGGAAAAACAGCTATAATATGGCTTATGACACTGAATAAAACATTTAAAATTTTACTGGGCTCTAGGGGGCAAAACAGACTTACCAAGTTTGGGTTCTGTTTTGTATTCTTCTTGTTTTTTTAACAAGATCATCTATCACTGTTTCTGCTTTGCTCTGCATTGTCTTGGTGCCAAAGATTCTTACTTTTGCTTCAGGACACCTTCTTTTATCTAGATTCAAGGGGGAAAGCAGGTGAGACAAGTTCCCTTACCATTCCTCTGGCACTCAGCCTCATGTAGTATAAAAATGTAAAGGAAATACAGGATTGCCTTCAATCACCAACTAAGACATAATGAATGGACTACAGCTTAGATGAGTTCTTAAAAAGGACTATGAAAAACTTTGTCGACTTATCCCACCATATGTTAATAACAGGACAGAAATTAGAGTTAGGAATGACCATAAGTCACTCTCTTTAATGATTTAAGAACATAGGAAATTTACCTGTATTTTCGTGTATGTTGAGCTCTGGGTCTCTTTTATATTTGACCCACAATGACCTGTTTTTAAAATAAAATAATTTTTTTTAAATGAAATCAATTACAGGGAATGTAATACCTACTCTGCCTAAAGAATCTTATCCAGTTCTTCCCAAATCATCCAAAGGCTCCTAAGTTTCAGTAATCACATTCAGTTTGTTAAAAGAGAAGCAGAAGCTTTCTATTCCAATTGTGTGGGTGACAGGAGTCCCTTTTCCCTAGATACAAAGAATTCATCATCAGCCTAAGCAAAGACTAACTGGATAAAACAATGTGGATAAATTGGAACACTTACACAAAACTTAACTGAAAAATTCCAATTAAAAAATGTTCAAAGGTCTTGAATAGACCCTTCTTTGAAGACTTACTTATGACCAATGCATGTATATAAAAAAAGATTAATCATCAGATATGCAAATCAAAACCACAATGACGTATCACCTGTTAGAACAGCTCATCAAAAAGACAAGGGTTAACAAGTTGGTGAGGATGTGGAGAGTGGGAACACTTGTGCACTGTGAACATGAATGGAAATTTATGCAACCACTATGGAAACAGCATGCAGATTACTTTAAAAACTAAAAATAGAACTACCTATGATCCAGCAATCCCACTTCTGGGAACTTCATACACAAGCATTGAGGGACTTCCCTGGTGATCCAGTGGCTAAGAATCCACCTGCCAATGCAGGGAACATGGGTTCCATCCCGGTCAGGGAAAATCCCATATGCCTCAGAGCAAGTAATAAGCCCATGCACCACAACTAATGAAGCCCAATAAGCCTGCAACAAGCCAAGAGGAGCCCTCACCCTCCACAACCAGAGGAAATCCCCACACAATCAAAACTAAATTAATTAAATAAATACATTTTAAAATTCCTTTTTAAATGAGAATCAAAACTAGGATCTCAGGATGATAGCTGCATTCCCATATTCCTTTCAGAATTATTCACAATAGCTCAGAGGTGGAAATAACCTAAGGATCTGTGAATAGATGCCTAGATGAAGAAAATGTGGTGTATGCATACAATCCAAGTTTTCAGCCTTAAAAGGAAATCCTGCCATTTGTGACAACAAAGATAAACCTTGAGAGTGAAATGAGACAATAACAACAACAACAACAACAACAAAAGACCCTGCATATTCCACTTCTGCTGCTGCTGCTACTAAGTCACTTCAGTCGTGTCCGACTCTGTGCAACCACATAGACGGCAGCCCACCAGGCTCCCTCGTCCCTGGGATTCTCCAGGCAAGAACACTGGAGTGGGTTGCCACTTCCTTCTCCAGTGCATCAAAGTGAAAAGTGACAATGAAGTCACTCAGTCATGTCCAACTCTTCCTGACTCCATGGACTGCAGCCCACCAGGCTCTTCCATCCATGGGATTTTCCAGGCAAGAGTACTAGAGTTGGGTGCCATCACCTTCTCCAATATTCCACTTCTACAAAGTGTCTTATGTAATCAAACTTACAGAAACAAAGTAGACTGGCAATTGCCGGAGGGATGGGGGTAGCAGGGGTTATGGGGAAACAGGTGAATGGGGAAATAAAATTTTGATAGGCAGATTCAGTCATGCAAGATGTAAACCTTCTATAGACCTACTACAAAAATTGTTCTCACAGTCAACAATACTGTAAGTGTACGTTGTTTACCACAATTCTTAAAAGGGAGGGAAACCTTAATTCCAATCATTTCAAAATACTTTTCAAAAATGGATTTGTAAGACTCAATATTACAAGAAAAACAACCCTTTTTTTTCAGCAGATAAATCATACTCAAGTTAATACCCTACACATTCTTATCTAAATTGGCTGTCTTCTTTGTTGTTCACTGTGGGGTAAGCTGCCAAAGATCTGACCTTTTCCCCCAAAGATTTCATAAGCCTAAGAGTTGGCTCTCCCAAATCACAGTCTCTATAAACTATCACCTAACCTGCCTCTCGAGAAATCTGTATGCAGGTCAGGAAGCAACAGTTAGAACTGGACATGGAAAAGCAGACTCCTTTTCCAAATAGGGAAAGGAGTATGTCAAGGCTGTATATTTTCACCCTGCTTATTTAACTTATATGCAGAGTACACCATGAGAAATGCTGGGCTGGAGGAAGTACAAGCTGGAATCAAGATTGCCAGGAGAAATATCAACAACCTTAGATATGCAGATGACAGCATCCTTATGGCAGAAAGTGAAGAGGAACTAAAAAGCCTCTTGAAAGTGAAAGAGGAGAGTGAAAAAGTTGGCTTAAAACTCAACATTCAGAAAACGAAGATCATGGCATCTGGCCCCATCACTTCATGGCAAATAGATGGGGAAACAGTGGAAATAGTGTCAGACTTTATTTTGGGGGGACTCCAAAATCACTGCAGATGGTGATTGCAGCCATGAAATTTAAAGATGCTTACTCCTTGGAAGAAAAGTTATGACCAACCTAGATAGCATATTTAAAAGCAGAGACATTACTTTGCCGACTAAGGTCCGTCTAGTCAAGGCTATGGTTTTTCCTGTGGTCATGTATGGATGTGAGAGTTGGACTGTGAAGAAATCTAAGCTCAGAAGAATTGATGCTTTTGAACTGTGGTGTTGGAGAAGACTCTTAAGAGTCCCTTGGACTGCAAGGAGAACCAACAAGTCCATTCTGAAGGATGCCAGGGTCCAGCCCTGGTGGATCCAGGGTGATTTGAAGGGGGTTTGGCGTCAGTGAGGAAAAACTTACTTATTTAGAAATATAAGAATAGATTAGGAATAAATAGCATAGTAGAAATTTAGATGGAGAAAAGAAGGCTGAATAACTTGGTTTACGTGGAAAGCCAATAAAGTTCCAGACAAGGAGCTTGCACCATCTACGTTAGGCCACCGGTGTCCGTTTGAATATTGGAGAATGCCCCATCCTGGGCTCTCTCTCTTACGGATCTTAGCATGGATCTTAGCAGCCGGGACATGTAAGTAGACATGGCGAGCCTCCACGCCCCAGATCGGAATTCAGCCAGAAATTAGAGAAAATAGGAGTCACGGGGGAAGCCCAGCATCAGTGCAAGACTCTCCGAGACAGAAGGGAAGGGGAAAAGGGAAGTTTATTTTTCAAAATCAGCTTATATACCCCAAGTTGTACATAATGGAATATGCAGAGTTAAGCAGGGGCAGCAGTCCTGACCCTCATTGAGACAAGGCTTTCTTTTTTGCATATCCTCCCGTTACAAAAGTCTAGGTGGTTTACATTACCTTCTGGCCAAGAGGCCTGTTGACATTTCTATGGCTCTCTTCTGATGAGGTTTTGTTAACCAGAAGACTTATTTGTGTTAATCTTTCCAAAGTCTAAATGCCACTCTCAGAAAACACTAAATAAAAATACAGCAATTTGTAATAAAAGTAAGTACAGTGATTTATAGCAAAGAAAAAGTAACTTACTCAAAAGTCTAGTATTGCTAACATCAATACTACTATATATCCTTTTCCATATCCCATTTACATTGATTACATCTTCCTGGGTGCCTGATAGATAAAAAATAAGGAGGTCTGGCAGCAATCATTGAGTTAACCGTGAAATCCTGTCACCAATATGAATTTGAAAAGGCTCTGAAATTTTAAGATACTCTAAGGCTTTTGTGCCCCTCACAGTTGGGAGGGTGTGAGTAATTTACAAGCCTGTAGAAGGTCAGGGGAACTTGCTAGGCAGGCTAGAGCATTATCAAAGGGGGGTTGGTCTGAAACACTCCTTTCAAATGCAGAAGGCCAAAGCCCTGAATTAACTTTTTCCAGAGAAAGTCAGAAAATAATGGGAAAACAGACAAATTCTTATTTTTGGGGGGTTCATGTTCAGGAAAAACCAGGGAGAAATCCGATGACTCAAATTGCCCTGCCATCTGAGTTTTCCAATACTTTGGCCACCTGATGTGAAGAAGGACTCATTTGAAAAGACCCTGATGGTGGGAAAGACTAAAGGCAGGAGAAGGGACGACAGAGGATGAGATGGTTGGATGGCATCGCTGACTCCATGGACATGAGTTGGGTAAACTCCGGGAGTTGCTGATGGACAGGGAGACCTGGCGTGCTGCAGTCCATGGGGTCGCAAAGAGTCGGACACGACTGAGAGACTGAATTGACTGAACTGATCAACTATCAGTTGCACTCAACGCCATCATTTTAGCAGCAAAGTACGTCAGAAACCTCAGGCTGGGACCGGGGGAGGGGACAAGCCCGCTCTCAGGCAGCTGACTGGAGGCGAGGTGGGCGGGGAGTGCCATAGGCCCCGCCCCCCACCTTCCAGCGCCCTGCTGCGCTCTCACCGATCACGGTGCCGATGCAGTCGTTCTTCAGCTTGAAGGCAAGCGGCGGTTCTCCAATACCCGCGCCCTCAGGCTGCTGAAGGCCAAAGGAGCCCCTCTGGCCTCCACCCGCGCAGGTCCTTTGGCCTCTTCCACAGCCTTGGCTCAGTTCCTCCGCCAGCCTCGTAACCGGAGCCCGAGGCAGCGCCTCATCCCACAGGGAAGCAGCAACCCAGGGGAAGGTGTTGGCGCCGGTTTCCGACTGAGACATGGCTCCGCGAGCAAGATCCGGCCCTGCACCCTCGGAGTTCCTTGAAGGCTGGTCCTAAGGGCCCGCCACGCAGCCGCGGCTCCGGCTCTTGCGCGCCGGCGCCCCACCCCGGCCGCCTCCCATTGGCGGATGCCATGCCCTGAGCGGGGCCGGACCAATGGCCTCCCGCCGTTCTGCGCCCCCCGCAGATCCGCGAGCGCGGACAGCAGGCCGTGCGCCCGCCTGGGGCGCTTTGGGCCTTCCGCTCGCTTGAGGCCTGGGAGCCGCGAGCGCGNGGATTGTCCTGCCCCTTTCAGTTTTCCCTCCTAGCCAGCAGTTGCTCAAGCTGGGAAGTCGCTTGCACCCAGCCGTGAGACCTGGGTTGAAACCAAGTTTTCCCGTCCCATGTTACTTTGAGTAGAAACATCGCAGGCTTGGAAAGTTTTCCCATGAGAGCGGATTCGCCGGCCCTGGAGGTCTCTCACCTTGCAAAGCCAGGCGCTTGTGGTGAGGGAGCTCTGGGGAAGCTCCTGACTGAGGCGGGAGAGATTGAGGCCCCGGGTGGGTGGAAAACTAAAAGCTCTCACCTGTGTATGGGTAGGGGTCCTCCCAGGTGGCACTAGCTATAAAGAACCTGCCTGCCAATCAGGAGACATCAGGGATGCGGGTTGGATCCCAGGGTGGGGAAGATCCCCTAGTGAAGAGCCTAGCAACCACCTCCAGCATTCTTGTCTGGAGAATCCCATGGAATGAGGAGGCTCCAGTTGACAGGATAGTAAAGAGTCAGACACGACTGAAGCAACTTAGCACGCATGCATCTAGAGCAAAAGCAATCCAGAGCAATAGCTGCTGCTGGAGAAAGGTGCTTCTCCCTCCACATCTCTCTGCCAGTTATTAATAACAGACATTAAGGAAATTTGATTCTTTATTATAACTCTTCAGATTCGTGTTTGCAGACTTTTAACAGGGAGCGAAGGGGACCAGGGAAACCAAAAATCAAAAACGCACACCATTCTTAGCTTCTGCAGCAGAACAGGACTTAGGAAAACAGGGTTCCAGGAGGGGCTTTCACGTGGACCTCCTCGCCTGGCTCTCTTGCTTCTGAGCGCAGAACTCCTTCAGAAACTGGTATCTGGAGCCTGCATAACTTCGAGGAAGCTCTGGGTTCCGGCTTCCCAGGCTGCGCCAGGGGACCGCTGGGTGGCTGCCTCATGGGCTGTGCCGGGGGACCGCTGGGTGGCCGCCTTGCGGGCTGTGCTGGGGGACCGCTGGTCCCCATCTCCTGGACTTTCTTGGGTGACAACTGGGTCGCCACCTGTGGATTGCGCTGGGGGATCGCTGGGTCCCGGCCTCTTGGGCAGCGCTAGGGTGTCGCTGGGTCCCAGTGATAGGGTAACAGGCAGGAAGGCCAGTGGTCTCCAAATGGAGGAAACAGCCTGCAAGTGTCAGACATTTTATCTCTCTTAAGCAGCAGGACTATTGTCACCCTGCTTATTTAACTTATATGCAGAGTACATCATGAGAAATGCTGGACTGGAAGAAACACAAGCTGGAATCAAGATTGCTGGGAGAAATATCAATAATCTCAGATATGCAGATGACACCACCCTTATGGCAGAAAGTGAGGAGGAGCTAAAAAGCCTCTTGTTGAAAGTGAAAGAGGAGAGTGGAAAAGTTGGCTTAAAGCTCAACATTCAGAAAATGAAGATCATGGCATCTGGCCCCATCACTTCATGGCAAATAGATGGGGAAACAGTAGAAACAGTGTCAGACTTTATCGTTTGGGGCTCCAAAATCACTGCAGATGGTGACTGCAGCCATGAAATTAAAAGGCGCTTACTCCTTGGAAGAAAAGTTATGACCAACCTAGATAGTATATTCAAAAGCAGAGACATTACTTTGCCGACTAAGGTCCGTCTAGTCAAGGCTATGGTTTTTTCTGTGGTCATGTATGGATGTGAGAGTTGGACTGTGAAGAAGGCTGAGCGCAGAAGAATTGATGCTTTTGAACTGTGGTGTTGGAGAAGACTCTTGAGAGTCCCTTGGACTGCAAGGAGATCCAACCAGTCCATTCTGAAGGAGATCAACCCTGATATTTCTTTGGAAGGAATGATGCTAAAATGGGAGCTCCAGTACTTTGGCCACCTTATGCGAAGAGTTGACTCATTGGAAAAGACCCTGATGCTGGGAGGGATTGGGGGCAGGAGGAGAAGGGGACGACCGAGAATGAGATGGCTGGATGGCATCATAGACTCAATGGACGTGAGTCTGAGTGAACTCCGGGAGTTGGTGATGGACAGGGAGGCCTGGCGTACTGTGATTCATGGGGTCGCAAAGAGTCGGACACGACTGCGCGACTGAACTGACTGAACTGACTGACTGAAGCAGCAGGACGAAACAAACTAGCGGTATTGTTTTTCCTTCTCTATACAAATTTAAAAGGAGGTTTCTCTTAAAATTCTGTGTTGCCATAATGACATCTGATTTCACCTGAAGTTAGCCAATGCCTTTTTCTTATGGAAATGTTTGTCTAAAGCTATGCTAATGTACTATGTATCCACCCCAAACTCTGTCTTCAAGTTGGTTCCACCTTTTGGGGTCAGAACCTACTTGATAAACCAGTATGTTATACTCCTATATTGTTCCTCTAATCTATGTAAATGAAACTTTTTGTATGGTGACCTGCCCTTCTTCAAGATTCAAGTTAATCATTTTATGGCCCAAGATAAACCATTTGGAGCCAAGGTTATCCCAAAATACATCTTATGGGTGAGGGGCCTGGTGCCATTCTAAGTTAACAGACTGCTGGTGACTATACAACATCCAGCTGAAGGCTAGCAGGGGGGTACTCTTTCTACCCCCTTCTGATGCCTATGTCAGAAGCCTTCTCTATCTCCTTTATACTTTAATAAAACTTTATTACACAAAAGCTCTGAGAGATCAAACCTCGTCTCTGGCCCTGGATTGAATTCTTCTCCTCCGGAGGCCAAGAATCCCGGCGTCATGATTCAACAACAACCTTTCACCAGCCTCTCAGGAAGCACTGGGGGATTGCTGGGTTCCGGCCTCCTGGACAGCATCGGGGAACCACTGGATGGCCGCCTCCTGGGCAGGAGCCTTCTCAGAGCCTGGAAGAAGAGCAGAGAGAGGAAGTCGTACCTGTGTCCCCTGTGTCCCAAAAAGGGGGTTATCCATTTGGGCTGCAGGGCTAGGGATTGAAAAGTTGAGAACAGGAAGTTAGTTCGCTCTTCTAGATCCCTTGCAAAGAGGAAACCCTCTCCCAGGAGAACTAAAAGGATGAAACCACTTTCCAGGCACAGCCGGGAAGCATCAGGACCTCTCCCAAGAACCCGGGGCCTGCCTAGGGTTCCTTTCATGGTTCCCATCGGTGTACTTTGCACCCAGAGTTGACGGTGATAGTCAGCCAAATCCATTTCATCTCGGATACATGTTGCTGGTAACAAGGCTGGCCAAATATCAAGATTTCAGCCTCACTGTCCGGGTCCCACTGATGAACGTGAAGCAGGGTCTGTGACACACACTCGACTGAGGGGTGTATTTTCCACCTTGGCCTGCACAGAAGCAAAGGGGAAGCAATGACGTTGTTAGCAGCGGGGGCGGGTGGGGAGTTGGCAGTAGGGGTGCTGGAAGGCAGCCTGGGCAGCAGGGGAGGCCTGCTGAAGACAGGGCCACCCCAGGGCCGAGAGGTGGCCTTGGCTTCCCCTCTCGGGCCCACTCACCAAAGATCGCTTCCACCAGCCAGGCCTCCAGGTGAACTGCCTTCGGGCTTTTCAGGTACTCGGAGTGAAACCAGTAGGGCTGTTCGGTGAGGTTACCAAGCACCTCGAAGAGCGTCCCTTCTCGCTGCTCCAGCTGAACGAGCATTTGAAACCGCTTAGGAGCTGCCATGCTGTGGTCAGCCTGCCACACAGCACAAGAGCAGCCCATGCTCCATCATTTCTAGGGCCTTTGGCCGGTGACGCCCCACCCCACGCCCTTCTCATTGGCTTGCTGGCCTCGCCTCGCAAACCCGCAGCTGCTGCTGCTTTCCAGCAGCGGGCTCAGCTGCTCTTGTCTCGCACCTGGGTGGCGTTTAAGCCTCCCTCTTCCCTGCGCGCCTGGCGGTCGGCCACAGCCAGGAGGCTGCTGAAGCCATAACGGTGGACTCGGGCTGGGACAGTCCCAGAGATGTTAGGGAAGAGCCCACATTGGGACCATCACTTTCAGAGGCCCGAATCTGTATTTGCAGAAATCCGGGTGCATTTTGGGGGGCTTCCCTGGTGGCTCAGCTGATAAATAATCCATCTGCAATGCGGAGACCTGGGTTTGATCCCTAGGTTGGGAAGATACCCTGGAGAAGGGAAAGGCTACCTACTCCACTGTCCTAGCTTGGAGAATTCCATGGACTATACAGTCCATGGGGTTGCAGAGTCGGACCCTACTGAGCGACTTTCACTTCAGGTGCATTTCTTGGTGGCTCAGACGGTGAAGAATGTGCCTGCAACGTGGGAGAGTTGGGTTTGATCCCTGGGTTGGCAAGATCCTCTGGGGAAAGGAATGACAACCCTCTCCGGTATCCTTGCCTGGAGATTCCCATGGACAGAGGAGCCTGGTGGGCTACAGTCCATGAGAACACAAAGTGTTAGATAAAACTTCGTGACAGGTAGGCACATGCAGGTGCATTTCAGACAGTTCTAAGTGGACCAGTTTAGTATTCGTGAGGGGTTGGAATAACTTTTTAATGGAGAAATCTAATTAAAGACATCGGAGAAACAAAAATCTGAAGGAGTGTAAAAGGTATTCAGAGGCCAAAGTAAGCCCCCTACTTCCTCCTGAACCCTGTCCCTCCCCAGATGCCACCGAATTTCCAGCTTCTGCCTTAACTTTTGAGAGATTGCTGAACACACCCAACAGTGCATGGTCCACGTGGTTTGGATCCCAGAGGAAAATCCTTTGAAACTAACACAATTATACCTCCATTTCTTGATTTTTTGGTCCAGCTTAAAACATTATCTATTAAACCAGTACTCGGGAAGATGAAGCTACACAGCTTTCCCATCAGTCACACATTAGTCATTCAGTCGAGTCCAACTCTTTGTGACCCCATGGACTATAGCCCACCAAGCTCCTCTGTCCATGGACTTCTCCAGGCAAGAATACTGGAGTGGGTTGCCATTTTCTTCTCTAGGGGATCTTCCCAAGCCAGAGATTGAACCCACTTCTCCCACACTGTAGGCAGACTCTTTACCCACTGAGCCACCAGAGAAGCCCTTCCCATCAGTAGTTGGGGTGTTGTGCTCAGATCCAGTGGCTGGAGGTCCTCGGAACTCAGGTAGGCTCCTTCTTGTATGCTCCGTGGGAGTTCTGAGTCCAAAGAAGTGCATGAGAAATTCACAGGTGTCTGACAGGGTCTAAAGTCTTGAGACCTAAGCCAGATATGAACTCGGAGCTAAAGAAGGGCAAAATCCATTCCAAGGCACAAGGGATAGAGTTAGAAACTTCTGTGGGAAGGCAGAGCAGCTAAGTGAGCATATAACTGAAACCCAAGGATCTGGGTTCCATAGCCATCTTCTCTAGAGGTTATGGGGTCACACACAGCAACTAGGAATTGACATGTTAGGTCCTATCAATCTCACCTAAAAGAATACAGTTCAGGAAGCATCCCCACGAAAATCTCTGGTGTGCATTCTCTTTCAGTATCAAAATACTATAGGATGATATTTCTATTCCTTAATTGGCTTTTAAGGATACTATCAGTTTTGTGTATGTTATTGTCACCTGTTTGTGTGTGTGTGTGTGTGTATGTGTCTTGAGATCTTTTACTTCTTTGAAGTTTCAGAATCAGGTATAGAAATGTTTAAGATAATTGAAACCATAAAATCCTAGAATATGCAAGCTAATCTATACTGATAGAAGTCAGAGCGTGATTGCCTAGGGATGGGGTAAAAAAGGGAAGGGACTGGAAAGCGACACTAGGGTACCCTCCTAGTGTTGGGATGATGCAATGGGTATTATCTTGATTACAGTGGTGGTTTCCTGGATGTGTCTATATGTCAAAATTGGTCCACTTCTACACATTTAAATATAAGCAGTTTAGGACTTCCCTGGTGGTCTAGTGGTTAAGAGTCTACCTGCCAATGCCGGGGACATGGGTTTGATCCCTGCTGCAGGAAGATTCCACTTACAGCTAAGCTCTTGCACCACAATTCTCTCACCCCAGCTCTAGAGCCCATGAGCTGCTCATGACTAGAGAAAGCCCACAGGCAGCAATGTAGATGCATTGAAGCCAAAAAGAAAGAAATAAATAAAGTATAAGCAGGTTTTCTTTTTTTACTTTAGTTAATCTCTGGTGGTTTTAAAAAAGAAAGGAATCCATATACTGGGATAGCAAAAAAGATCATCTGGCTTTTCTGTAACATCTTATGTAAAAATCTGAATGATATTTTTCACCAACCCAATACATAGTGTTTTATGTTTCTGTCATATTTAGATAATTTAGCATATTAGATGATTTTGCAATTCCAATTTAAAATATATAATTAAGTAATGGGTTTATATGTGTGACTTTAAGATGAAGTCCTAGTTTATATTCAATATAGTAATATTTTGTGTATTTGATTTGTAGAAACTAGTAATTCAGAAAGTGAAAGTGTTAGTTGCTCAGTTGTGTCCAACTCTTTGTGACCCCATGAACTATAGCCTTCCAGTCTTCTCTACATGGAATTCTCCTGGCAACAATACTGGAGTGGGTAGACATTTCCTTCTCCAGGGGATCTTCCTGACCCAAAAGTTCTTGTTATTTGATTACTTTGCAATCATTTTGCCATGTATGAGGATGTTTAGTTAATTAAATTTGTCAGTGATACCTTATGTCATTCAGAAGCCATTAAACATAAAACTGTTAAAACTTTCTAAGCTCGTAAATATCTTAGTAAGTTTTGAAAGTAGATCAAAAGATTAAGGACTGGTGGTTTGGTTTTTATAATTTGAAAAAATAAAAACATTAATTTTCAAAGAAGTTTCTAAATTAGAAATTAGAAATTTCTAATTTTCTAAACACTCCTTTGGGTGCACAGAATTCACTCTCACAGAAATCACTCAATAACTTTTACTCTGGTGTTCCATCTTACCTGCACACATCAGACCTGGTATCCTGCTGATTCACTATACAGTTCTGTTAGATCAGTATGCAAGTCTATATTCAGTTCAGAAGTTCAGTTCAGTCACTCAGTCATCTCCGACTCTTTGTGACCCCATGAATTGCAGCACGCCAGGCCTCCCTGTCCATCACCAGCTCCCAGAGTTCACTCAGACTCACATCCACTGAGTCCGTGATGCCATTCAGCCATCTCATCCTTGGTCGTCCCCTTCTCCTCCTGCCCCCAATCCCTCCCAGCATCAGGGTCTTTTCCAATGAGTCAACTCTTCCCATGAGGTGGCCAAAGTACTGGAGCGTCAGCTTTAGCATCATTCCTTCCAAAGAAATCTCAGGGTTGATCTCCTTCAGAATGGACTGGTTGGATCTCCTTGCAGTCCAAGGGACTCTCAAGAGTCTTCTCCAACATCACAGTTCAAAAGCATCAATTCTTCGGCGCTGTTACTATGGCCTTATAAACAATATTCATAGCTGCAATGGCACCCCACTCCAGTACTCTTGCCAGGAAAATCCCATGGACAGAAGAGCCTGGTGGGCTGCAGTCCATGGGATCACAAAGATTCGGAAACGACTTAGCGACTTCACTTTCACTTTTCACTTCCATGCATTGGAGAGTGAAATGGCAACCCACTCCAGTGTTCTTGCCTGGAGAATCCCAGGGACGGGGGAGCCTGGTGGGTTGCCGTCTATGGGGTCACACAGAGTCGGACACGACTGAAGCGACTTAGCAGCAGCAGCAGCAGCA
>SJXQ01009381.1:5170-60493 GCA_006408695.1 Aepyceros melampus
AGCCAGCAGACGAGAGACGGGGCAGCATATAGACGGAGCACATTCATTCATTTAGTCACCAGGGGTTACTGAGTGCCTGGGGTGGCCATGAAAAGGCCCCACTAAGATCTCTTCCTGAGAGGCACCAGACTGACTGCCCAGCCTCTCCCCTGCCCAGCTCCCACCCTCCCCCCACCCTCAGGTCACCCATACATAGGTGCTGAGGGTATGTTTCTCCTGGGCTGTTACCTGCCAGTGATTGCAGATGGCAGGCTATCCCCTTGGGGTGCAGGACGCCTCTGCTCGTTGCCCCTTCAGATGGCTCAGCAGGTAAAGAATCTGCCTGCAATGCAGGAGACCCTGGTTCAAATCCTGGGTTGGGAAGATCCCCTGGAGAAGGGATAGGCTACCCACTCCAGTATTTTTGGGCTTCCCTGGTGGCTCAGCTGGTAAAGAATCTGCCTGTAATGCAGGAAGACCTGGGTTCAATCCCTGGGTTGGGAAGATCCCCTGGGGAAAGGAAAGGCTACCCACTCCACTATTCTGGCCTAGAGAATTAGTCCATGGGGTTGCAAAGAATTGGACTCGACAGAGCGACTTTGATGCATAGTGGGCTTGTCTCAAATGCAGGAGACACAGGAGACTCAGGTTTGATCCCTGGGTGGGGACGATCCCCCAGAGGAGGGCAGGGCAACCTGCTCCAGGACTCTCCCCTGGGAAATCCCACGGACAGAGGAGTCTGATGGACTACAGTCCACGAGTTGCAAAGAGTCGGACAGAACTCAGCACACCTAGAGACCTCTTGCACTTCTAGCTGCTTCTCTGTTTTGACTTCCCTGAGGATCCAAACTAATACACTAAGGTGGAACCTAACACGTGTCACGTGCTGTTTTATGCACGGCCTTGGGAGTGCTGTGGTCTTCAATGTCATGTAGCTAGTGGCAGGAGTGGTCGAGACAACAGAGGATGAATAAGAAAGCAAAGGAGTGAATATGCTCGTTTTAGACAATGAAACCTGCTACAAAGAAAACAAAATGGGAGACGCTTTAGATTGCAGGGTAAGGGAATGGCCTTTGAAATGGGGATACCGGAATGTTGAGGCATCAGCTATGCAAGTGATGGAGTCAGGGTGTGTGAGGGTTAATTGCATGTCAACTTGGCTGGGCCACAGTGTCCACATATGTAGTCAAAATTCTGGATGTTTCTATAAGGATGATTTTAGCTGAGATTAACATTTAAATTGGTGAGCTTTTTTTTTTTCTTCTATTTTTTGGTCTCCCTGTGTAGCATTTGGGATCTTAGTTCCCTGGCCAGGGATGGAGGCCACGCCCCCTGCAGTGGACTGTCAGGGAAATCCCAACTTGGTGGGCTTAGATCATCAACAGATGAATGGATAAAGATGTGCTCCATATACACAATGGAATACCACTTGGCCATAAAAAAGAATGAACTAATGCCATTTGCAGTAAATATGAATGGACCTAGAGATTATCATACTAAGTGAAGTAAGTCAGACAGAGAAAGACAAAATGGTACAGAGGAACTTATTTACAAAATAGAAACTGACTCACAGACATAGAAAATGAACTTATGGTTACCAAAGGGGATAGTGGAGGAGGGGTTTTTAAGATACATATTATTATGCATAAAGTAGATAACCAACAAAGACCTACTATATAGCACAGGGAACTATATTCAGTATCTAATAATAACCTATAATAGAAAATAATCTGAAAAGGAATAAATATAATACATTAATTATATATAATATGTTAACATATAACATATTATATATGTATATATTCCAGAGGCCCCAGAGACAGCACAGCCCTACTGATACTTTGATTTAGTACGTTTAGCCTTCATAACTGTGACAGAATAAATTTCTGTTGTTTTGGTTCCCTGAGTTTGAGAGAATTTGTAGCCCTAGGAGGTTAACACAGGCATGATCAACCTAAAGCGACATCTGTTTCTCCTAAAAGCCAGAGTTCTCCCTTGTCTGGGGAACACGCACTGCCTGGAATACCTGTTTTATTATGGGCTCTGTTCCCTTTCCCATTGGTTTAAATTTTCTGTGTTTGCATCTTGGGAGGAAGGAAATGACATAGTTCTGGGAGAGAGACATACCAGGCTTTGAAACCTGGCTTCCTGGATCCCTTGCTGTTTGGTTGCTGAGCCTCAGTTGATTTCAGGTTTCTTGGGGACTGGAGGTTTTAATTTATGTAGAATACTGAGCGCTGGTCTTGGGACCTAGTATGTGTTCCACCAATGCCCCTTTACTTGACTTAGTCTAAAGGTCAGACTGTGGAGAAGCAGGTGGCGACCCACTCCAGTGTTCTGGCCTGGGAAATCCCATGGCAGAGGAGCCTGGCAGGCTACAGTTCATGGGATCACAAAGAGTTGGGCATGACTTAGCAACTAAGCAACAACAAAAGTTCAGAAACTGGGTCAGATTCATCTTTGCATTCCTTTAAGAGTTCCTTAAGGGAGGCAGGATAAACTAGTAGTTTGGGATTAAAATATACACACTATTATACATAAAATAGATAACCAACAAAGACCTACTGTATAGCACAGGAGACTGTCTTACCTATAAGGTAAAAGAAGCTAAAAAAGAATATATGTATACACATACACACACACACAAAACTGAACCACTTTGCTATATCCCCTAAACTAACACAACATTGTAAACCAACTATATTTCAATACATTTTTTTTAAAGAGCTGGAAAATAAAAGTAAAAAAGAGTCTCTGGAAATAATACATTTGCAATGAACATTTGCTGTTGGTTGTTTGTTGACTGATGGTAGACATATCCATTTATAGAGTAACAGCTGTAAGCCATGCATTCATATCCATGCTTAAAGCATTCATTTAATCCTCATGGAAATTCTAAGACATAGTATTTTCATTGCTTTCCAGGTTAGGAAACAAAGGTGAAGCTATGATTGGCACCTAGATCTAATCCTGAGTCTACTCTGCTACTCCTAAAGTTAGAGACCCTTTAGGAAGGAAAGATGGATCCCTCCACGCTCTTACCACCAGCTTCCTGACAGCTGGCCTACATCCTTCCTACTGTGATCTTGTCCCGCTCACCCCCCTCCCCACTCCCTATCCTTGCGCAGAGCTAAGCTCTGGGCTGGTTCCTCTCCAGCTTTCCCACCCGGCCTTGCTTTCCCTTGTTTTTCCCATGGTGTGTGTAGGGTTAAAGTCTATTGCTAAACCTGTGTCTCTTCATGGATCTTTTCGCGTAACATTTAATCGCTGGTAATGACTGCAACCCGGCGGCGCTCATCCTGTGAACTTCACCCTGGCATTTCAATTAGTTGTGCTGATTGCTGGGTTTGGGTATTTCATGAATTGGTGAGGAAGCTTAGCCTACGCAGCATCAGCGAAGGGACTTATTACTATGAAGCTTCTTGCGGGGAATAAATAACCTCATTACAGCTTCTTTTGCTCTGGTTGAGAGATAGGAAGAAAAGTTGACTCTCTCAGGCAGTTGTTTTGGTGGGGAGGGTCTGGTGCCCATGACTACCTGTAAATCCTCCCCACCCGCCCCCAACTCCACCTCTTCATCCCTCCTTTCTTCTCTGTCTCTTCTCTTCACCCCTCTCTCTGCTCTCCTACCATCTCCTTTCCCCCCTTCCCTAATCTTGCCTCTTCTTTTCCTTCCTTCCTTTCTGTCTTTCATTCTTTGTTTCTTTCTGTTCTTGGCTAAAGACTTTGATGGAAATAATAGTAACTTACTGTTTCAGGGCCTCACAGGCTGATGAGTATAAATAAGGTCACATTAACAGTTGAACCTGGAATTTACATACACACACACACACACACACACACACACCCCTGCAAAGTCCAAGTCCTTTCTTTCTCTAGGTAGCCCTGAGTTTTTGAAATTCCTACTTTCTAAATATATGCTAGCCAATAAGCATGAGGAAGGAGCAGGAAGGAAGATGGGCTTTGATATAAATATCCGTAGTTTCAAATCCCCACTCCAGCATTTGTTAGCTCTGTGATCTTGAGTAAATACTTAAACCTCTCTGGTTCTTGGTTTTCTCATCTATAAAATAAGCCCTGTATCAGAGCATAAGAGAGTAAAGGTGTACGAGCTTAGTACAATGTAAGAGAAAAGTAACTGGTAGGTATTTTGATTATTCTTACTTTAAATACCACAGGGCTTTTTATCATCAGCAATGTCTAGCAATCTGTCCTTTCTTCCTTTTTTTCACTTTGTTCTATAAACCTTTACTGATAACGTTATTGCTAATAAGTGATTACTCTAAGCAGAAACACCACCCTTCTACACTTAGCCTTGAAATTCTGGGTCTGCGACTCTGCAAGGCTGGGTGGGCAGAGAGGAACTGCTTCTGGCTGTGATGTCCCTGGGGTTTCCTATGGCTTCCGGTTCTGTGAGCAGCTCCTGGACGCAACAGCGCCCTCAGGTGGCAGCATCTGAATCCAGTGTGCAATTGAATTCAGCCTCATCCTTGTTCAGTTGCTAAGTCATGTCCGACTCTTTGCCACCCCATGAACTGCAGCAGGCCAGGCTTCCTTGTCCTTCATTATCTCTCAGAGTTTGCTCAAATTCATGTCCATCGAGTCAGTGATGCCATCCAACCATCTCATCCTCTGTCGCCCCCTTATCCTCCTGCCATCAATCTTCCCCAGCATTGGGGTCTTTTCCAATGCACGCGCCACCTCAAAGATAAGGGTCGGGCAGTGCCCCTCCTCTGACCTGAGTCACAGGCCCATAGGGTCTTCCTCTGAGCTCAGAGGTGCCAACTCATGGCAGTGGTGTTCCCTTCTCAGAGTTTCACATCCATGGAGCCCCTTTTCTAAGTTTCCAACTTTTAATAATTAATCATTTCAATCTCTTCCCTTGGTTAACTGAACCTAGGTGATTAGAATTATCTTTTTATTCTTTTAGTTATCAAGTTAATAACTTTTTGGCTCGTTAATAATGTTTAATTTTCATTCTCTCTGTTTCAATAGCTGCTGTGGTTTCTGATTGGACCCTGATTTATACCAGTGCCAAGCAGTGGCCAGGCACTATTTTGGGCTCCAGTGGAAAGAGCAGTAAACAGAATAGGGAAATAACCCACCTCCACAGCCTTATGGAGCTTACATTTGTTCCCATAAAACAGAAGAAAACCTAAACACACATATAAAGAAAATAAACCAAGACAGAGGTGTGGGAGTTCTGCAACGGGGGTGGTTTGCAATTTAAGCTGTAGTGTTTATATGGCACCAGTCATCATGTATACAAAAATACTTTGGTGCTCAAATATTGGGAATTGCTTTGTTTCATTCATAGCACAGCTTTTTGTAAATCTTTGAGACTGTATAAAACCAGGAAGAGTATAGAATTAACAAGAAGCAAAACATCTTCTTCCACCATTGGGGGTATACATTTCGATGGTTTTCGTAGGGCAGCAGCTTTTCCAGGTTTCACAGAACTGAGTCCCAAGGGGAAGACCTAATCAGTCTTTGGGACAGAAGGCCGTGGTCATGGGTTGTAATTAAGTCTCCAGGTCGGGAGAGAGAAAACTGGACTTGCATCTCAACGACCAGCTTAACTCCCGGCTGACAGATGTTGTAACAGCTCCTTTGCAGCACTTTTACTCCAGCCCAGAAACAATCTGGACTCCAATAGGTTCTCCTTTATATCTTGCAGAGCCATTTATTGTGTTAGTTGGAACATTTAGGTGGTAAAGCCAGAAAATGAAAGAGAAGATGTGGGTTACACAGAGAGATATACCAGCCTGCACCATCTGGGACTGGTTTCCCTCCTAAGTGTTTGCACACCAGCGGGATCCTCATGTCTTGAGCTCAGCAGCAATCAGAGGATTTCCCTTTTGACTTTCTGAAAGTGTCCTGATGCAAGGAATGTGTTACTGAAGAGGAGAAATGTATTCATCTTTTCTTTTCTACGTACAGTCCCTTTGACATTGTTCAAAGTCAGAGAAAATTCATTTTATTACTGTTGTGTAATTTGTGCCCACTGCTGGGATTCAGAGATGTAAGATAGGCTGGGGTTGGGAGGGGCAGGCAGTGATCCACAGACAATAAAAATGACATTGCGCTGTGTTTTGTACTGGGAACTGCACTAAGGGCTTTATATGCGTTTATCTCATTTAATCTACAGAACCATCTATGGGATAAATATATTATTGTTGCCCTTATTTTACTCAAGAGGAAATAGAGACTTAGAACTACTAAATAGTTCAAAGCTATTCAGTTAGTAAGGGTTTGAAGTAGAATGCCAACTTAGGTCTGTTTGACAACGATTTGCAAGAGGTATTTGTGTGAGGTGGGTGGAATGGATGAGCAAGGGTTTCTGAGACAAAACCACTTCATGTCCATGTATTAATACATAACTGAAGGAGGGCTGAGAGAAAGGTCATCTTTGCTCTGTATTCCTAAGACAAATCAGCTCAGATCTAACCTGAACTTATTTACTGAACAATTCTGCTAGGCCAGCTACAATCCTGGTGCTTTGATTTTATCCTTTTCTCTCTTCCTAGTGTCAGCTTCAGTGCTGTTCTGTACATGCCTGCTGAGCTGTCTATCAGCTCAGCCTCCAGAATACATGAAAACTTCGAGGGTAGCACATGGCGTGTCTGGGGGCCTTGAACCTCACTCTGGCTGTTCTCAGCTGCATCCCCATCCTGACCTCCCTCTGCTGCCTAACGTGGTCGTTTCCTCCACTCTGGGCAGACCCGCATCCTGAGTTAGCCCAGACCATCACATGTGGATGCTCGTGGGCCTTTTCTGGCCTCTTTAGAAGTTCCTTCTTCCCACCCTGCCTTTTCTGTCAAACGGAGAAGGGCTGCCCCCGTTCTCACGCCGTGTCACCTCTCCATGCTCTGCCGCCCCCCCCCTTTGAGCTGAGCTTTTTCCTGAGCACTCTGGGCACTTGCCTCTCTTCCTTCTGTTACTTTACCAAGTCATGTCATGTCTCCTTTTCATTCACTCAACACGTATTTATTAAGCCCAACCACACGCCAGGCACTGTTCTAGTTGCTGGGGATACAGCAGTGAATAAGATCGGAAAAAAATCCTGTCTTAACATGACAAATACTTGTGTGGAATAACGGATGTTAAACACATAAATATGTTATATAATACTTTAGGTGAGGACTACTATAGTGGAAATTTAACTAAGGAAAGCAATAGAAGGGGGTTGCAAATTTTGGGGGTAGTTGTTAATTTTTATAAGCTGTTAACTATAAGCCATACAGCTGAGCTTCACCAAAAGAGCCTCACAAGCCAGTCTTGAGACTTGAAACTGATCACCTCATCTTACCTGAGAGTCTCATGTCACACAGTCAGAGATAAGCATTCTTTCCTATTCCTCCTCCTTTTGGAGATCTCAAACACTGCTGTGGGCTGAATGCTTGGATCTCCCTGGAATCCATAGGGAGTTGCAATTTTAAGTAAGGTGGTTAAGAAAGAACTCATGGGAAAGGTGACATTAGAGCAAACACCTGAAGTAAATGAGGGAAGGACTCGTATAAATATGTGGGGCAAGGGCATCAATGCAGAAGAAAGAGCAAGTGCAAACGCCCTGAGGCAGCACTCAGTCATGAGTGTGAAGAATCAGCAAGAGAGTCCATCACAAGCAACATGTATATGGATGACTGAGTCCCTTCGCTGTACACTTGAAACTATCGCAATAGTGTTAATCAGTTATACTAATATGCTGATATCCAATACAAAATGTTTAAAATTTAAAAAGTATCAAAAAGAAACCAAAAAAAGGATACTTCCTAACACCGTACACAGAAATAAGCTAAAAAAAGAAGAAAAAAAAAAAAGCCCATCCTCCCTGTCAAATCCTGGAGGGATAGTAACACGTGTCTTGTTTCCTGTGTTCCTCTCTCTAGCACTCAACTCAGGACTGGGCACTTTGCAGGCATGAATAGAACCATAAATGATTAGAGCGTAGGAGTGACATCTAATGCTCTCATCTTGCAAACGAGGAGCCCAAGGTCCTAAGAAGCAGAGTAACTGGTCCAGTTGTTATTATTTTTTTGTTTCTGCACCTGTGAGCCGCGGTTACTGTTACTCCGCAGTCTACTCCTATTCCCACTACCTGAATCCCGGGGCAGTGTGTCAGTCCTCCCCGATACACTGCCACATTCCAGGAGACACACTTCAACAGGAAAAATATTTACAAAGCACTTACAGACTTACCAGGAGCCCTTGAAGAACATGAGTGTGACTCCAGTTTAAAATACCACCTTCCCTTTCTAAACTTCCCATCTTCTCATTCCCTGCAGGTGACTCACAGCATTCTCCTTCTCAAAGCCTTTTCTCTCTCCACCTGGTCAGATACCTTTTGCCTTTTTTCTCTTTCTTCTTTTGGCTTTTGTGGCTTCTCTCTTCCCAGTCTTTCTATTCTGCATTAAAAAATTCCCAGAAGAAGGCAAAGACAGAACAGGGAGGGAGGTGAAGGAAGAATGGGCAACATAAAAGTTCTCTTTAGTTTCAGGAGGAGAATAAAGGACTAGGAACTTTCCTTTGTTCTTAATATTTTTCCTTGTCAAACTGATTTTATTTCTATTTGTACTGGTACCATTGACAGTCATTATCACTTATAGTCTATTTTTTATTTCATAAAGAACTTTGATAGCCAGGATTTAATGGGAACCCACATCTCACAAAGGCAAACCTTCCATTTTTAATTTTAGACAATTGGTTGAATGAATGAGTGAGAAAAGGAATGAAATGGGTATCTTTGCCCAGTTTATTAACACCTCCCAGTCAAAAGCAGAAAGGAAACAACTCAGTTTTCTTCCTTATGTATTCTCAATACTGTGACTGATAAGTTTTTGTTTGCTAGTATAAAAGAAGTTTATATCAAAGACACAGTAAGAGGGCAAATGATTTCCACTGTGAAACTGCGATGGGGAGTTTCATGGGTAAACCTGACTGGCCGTGGAATGCCCAGACAATTGGGTAAGCTTTATTCTGGGTGTATCTGTGAAGGTGTTTCTGGATGAGATTAATATTTGAATGGGTAGACTGACTAAAGCAGACTGCCCTCCCCAATGTGGGTGGACCTTATCCACCCACTGTGGGCCTGAATAAAACAAAAGGTGGGATAAGCGATGATCCCTGCCTGACTACTCTTGAGCTGGGAAATTGCTCTTTTCTTGCGTGAGGCCTGGAACTTCCACTACCTGCTCTCCTGCTTCTCAGGTCTTCAGATTTGGTGTGGACCACTACTGTGCCATGAGCTTCCCTGGGGGCTCAGCTGGGAAAGAATTTGCCCACAGTGTGGGAGACCTGAGCTCAATCCCAGGGTTGGGAAGATACCCTGGAGAGGGGAAAAGACTACCACTCCAGTATTCTGACTGAGAGAATTCCATGGACTGTATGGTCCTTGGGGTCATGAAGAGTCGGACACAACTGTGCGACTTTCACTTTCAATGCACCATAATGCTAATGCGTGCACTCTAGACAGAGACACAACTGGATTTGCCTTGCCACTTACTGGTGATATCAAGCAAGTTACTTAAGCTCCCCAGTCATCAACTTCCTTTCCTGCTAAATGGATATCTCACTCCCAGCCGAGATTGTTGGTTGCTACCCAATGCCCCTCTGTCTTTTGATGCTTTCTGACCAGAATCCAAATTTGTTTATGTGATTCAGCCCTTGCATGCTTGTGTGTTTCTTCTCTATGCCAGTCGCTGGGAGTTGGTCTAGAAATGGGCGGAGGATGCACTTCTGGTCAAGGAGACATGGAGATAATTCTGTTAGAGACTTAGGTGTGGATGTGAGGCCCAGAGCTATGGTGACCATCTGTGGTCACAGAGGCTCAGTGGCTGCCTGAGGATGGTAGCTAGGAGGATGGTGCCTCTGGGTGCCCTCTTGATGGCATTACTAAATTTATTGGTCGTGGACTCATCTGCCTCTGGATTTCTTCTTATTAAACCTTTCCTCATTGTTTAAGCCAGTGAAGCTGGGATTTCTGTTTCTCGGGGTTGAAGGAATTATAAGATATATTCATTGCTTGTGTTGTGGTGAATATTAAGTGAATTAGCCTATATAAAACACTTCACACACTGCTTGGCATTTAGTGAAGAAACAATAAATGCAAGCTCTAATAAAAAATATGGCTAAATTCATTGTATCTGTCACCAGGCATAGCCTAAAATGTAATTCATGTTTTACTTGATTCTCCAGAAGTTCTTACAAGACAGAAAAATAAAGGAGAGGGAGGCCAGCTGCTAGTAGGGAAAAGTTGACAGCTTTTTCTATATTTATGATAATTTCCTGAGGCTAGATTCCCAGAAGCGATATAACTGGGCACAAGCATTTTAAATTCTCTTCACACATATTATTAAATTGCTGTCCCAAAGGTTGAAACATTTCATACAACAATCAGCAATATCGGGAAACGCTTTTTTTTTTTTTTTTTAACCTCATCTTGGTCAGTATTTGGAATTACATATAAAATGATTTTTTTTCTGGGAGGAGAAACGTGGAATCATCATTTTAATTTCATTTATTTGACTAGTAGTAACTTTTAAAGTTCTTATCTAGGCATCAGAAATCTGGGGCTGGCTGGAGTTCAGGAGTGCTCATGAGGAGGGGCTATGGGAGTCTGGAAGGAGAGCTTCCCCAGGTCCCCAGTAACTGACAGTGGTTTTCTGGTTTGAACTAATTAAATGGTGTGAAATGATTTGCCTTCGTTGTGTCTTGCATCATTTAGAATTTCCTGGCTATGTTTCACTTGAACTTTTTGAGTCTTTTTCCTGAGTAGAAACAGAAAAATAGTAGCCAGTGCTAAGAATAGCATCTTATTACCAACGCTGCCCCTAAGGTGTATAGAAGCCCCAGGAGATAAAGCTTTACAAGTCCCCTGTTTACGTAAACAACTCGAGTCAGCTCAAGTCAACACGACAGCACCATTTGATGGCCAAATCTTACACGAGTCTGGCAAAGGAAATACCAAACTTGTCAGCAGGAGCAGTACTCTTGCCAGATAACCCTTCTAGAACCAGCCATTTAGGTTCCTGGAGCATTTAATAGGCACAAGTCCTGGAGCTCCATGGGACATTTGGTCAGCTCCATAGTAGGAGTGGAAATAGAGAGTTGAAGAACATCCTATATGGGAGAAACAGACCTGAGGGTCTATTCGTGGTCCAGGCTTGGTACACCCTGACTGATGGCATTGCCTGCCCCAGAGTCATTTTAGGTACCAGAAGTGTCTTTAGAAAATCAGAAGGAGAGCACTTTAATTCACATGGTCTCCTTGCCTGAGTTGAAGGAATATTTATTGATATCATTATGTTAGTAGCTGGGCTTTCTTGGAGCTTCAGACAGTAAAGAATCTGCCTGCAGCACAGGAAATCCGGATTTGATCCCTAAGTAGGGAAGATTCCCTAGAAAAGGGAATGGCAACCCACTCCAGTGTTCTTGCCTGGAGAATTCCATGGACAGAGGAGCCTGGGGGTCTATAGTCCATGGGGTCCCAGAGAGTCTGATACGACTGAGCGACTAACTACACACATGCTGCTGTGGCTGCTAAGTCGCTTCAGTCATGTCTGACTCTGTGCATCCCCAGAGACGGCAGCCTACCAGGCTCCCCCGTCCCTGGGGTTCTCCAGGCAAGAACACTGGAGTGGGTTGCCGTTTCCTTCTCCAATGCATGAAAGTGAAAAGTGAAAGTGAAGTCGCTCAGTCGTGTCTGACTCTTAGTGACCCCATGGACTGCAGCCTACTAGGCTCCTCCGTCCATGGGATCCTCCAGGCAAGAGTACTGGAGTGGGGTGCCATACTAGTAGCTAATTTCAGCTGTGCTTTTCTCATATACAAGGTCCCATGAGTGTGTTTTCAATTGAGCTAGAGATTGCTATTCTCCCATTTTACAGACTCAGAAGTGGTGCTTAGATGCTAACAGACTGGCTTGCTCAGGCAGCCTGATGATCCTGTGCTCTGAGCAGCTCTGCTCAGCGCCTTAGCTTCAGAGTGAAGGCCCTTCCCTCTTCCGTCTGTTTGTGTTTGAATCTCTTTCACTTCCAAGGGTTCTCATATCTGCTTTTTCCTATCAGATGTATGACTTGGGCTTGTACCCAACACTACCTAACTCTTTAATGATTCTTATACCAGCCCCTTTCTTTGATGGTGTTTCATATTATAAATGTCTTAAAAAGATAGTGGTTGTGGAGAAAAGATAACTCGCTTGCACTCTTGGTGAAAATGTAACTTGATAGAGCCACTATGGAGAACAGTATGGAAGTTCCGTAAAATATTAAAAATAGAAGTACCAGGGACCCTAATATTCATTGCAGCACTGTTTACAATAGCCAGAAGATGGAAACACCCTCAATGTCTATCAACAGAGGAACGGATAAAGAAAATGTGGCACATACACACAGTGGAATATTGCTCAGTCATAAAAAGGAACATTGGCTTATTTGTAGAGACGTGGATGGACCTAGAGAATGTTACAGAATGAAGTAAGCCAGAAAGTGGAAAACAAATATCTTATATTAACCCATATACATGGAATCTGAAAAAAATTGGTACAGATGATCTTATTTACAAAGCAGAAATAGAGACACAGACGTAGAGAAAAAAATGAATGGGTAACAAAGGGGAAAGGGGGGAGGTGGGATGAGTTGGGAGGTTGAGATTGGCATCTATACACTGTTGATACTATGTATAAGATAGGTAACTAATGAGAACCTGCTCTATAGTACAGGGAACTCTACTCAAAGCTCTGTGAAGGCCTAAATGGGAAGGAAATCTAAAAAAAAAGGGGGGTTTAGTACAGTTCAGTCCAGTCACTCAGTCGTGTCTGACTCTTTGCGACTCCAAGAATTGCAGCACACCAGGCTTCCCTGTCCATCACTATCTCCCAGAGTTCACTCAGACTCACGTCCATCGAGTCAGTGATGCCATCCAGCCATCTCATCCTTAGTCGTCCTCTTCTCCTCCTGCCCCCAATCCCTCCCAGCATCAGAGTCTTTTCTAATGAGTCAACTCTTTGCATGAGGTTGCCAAAGTACTGGAGTTTCAGCTTTAGCATCATTCCTTCCAAAGAAATCCCAGGGCTGATCTCCTTCAGAATGGACTGGTTGGATCTCCCTGCAGTCCAAGGGACTCTCAAGAGCCTTTTCCGACACCACAGTTCAAAAGCATCAATTCTTCGGCACTCAGCCCTCTTCACAGTCCAACTCTCACATCCATACATGACCACAGGAAAAACCATAGCCTTGACTAGACGGACCTATGTATGTATATGTATGCTGGACTTCCCTGCTGGCTCAGACAGTAAAGGGTCTGCCTGCATGTGGGAGACCCAGGTTTGATTGGGAAGATCCTCTGGAGAAGGAAATGGCAACTCACTCCAGTACTCTTTCCTGGAAAATTCCATGGATGGAGGAGCCTGGTAGACTACGGTCCATGGTGTTTCAGAGTCGGACACAGCTGAGTGACTTTACCTCACTTATGTGTATGTATAGTATAGCTGATTCATCTTTTTGTATAGTAGAAACCAACACAACACTGTAAAGCAATTATACTCCAATAAAAATTTTTTAAAAAGATTCAAAAAAGCGTTTTAAACAACACTTATTTATTGTAGAGTATGTTTCGTTTCTATGGGCTGACTCAGAGAATAGTACAAATTAATAGGGTCACATTCAGCTACAAAGGCTGTCTCTCTGTATATGCAGGCCTGCTTAATGTTTTGGTTTTTAAATAGCTGCCCCAAGACCTTTGAAAAATCTCCACCCCTGTCCACTGTTTTCCAGGGGAAATGTCAAATGAACATAGAATTTTGAAAGAAGCATCTTAAAATTAAGGTGCAGTGTAACTTGTAATTGTGTCTCTTCTACAACTCCCAATTTTACTATATGATATTTGTTAACTTTTTCACCTGCTGGGATATACAACAATGGCAGGCAAATAGCAAAATGGAAAATCTGGAAGTTTGCCATTATTTCTAAATTACTGTATTTTAATTTTTTTAAAATTAATTTTTATGTTTTAGTTTGTTTTACTTTACAATACTGTATTTGTTTTGCTATACGTTGACATGAATCAGCCATGAGTGTACATGAACTCCCAATCCTGACCCCCACCTCCCCCCTCCCGCCCCACACCATCTCTCTGGATTATCCCTGTGCATCAGTCCCAAGCATCCTGCATCCTGCATCAAATTTTAAAAGCAATGTAAAAATAAATTTAAAACAGGAAAAAAAAAACCCCGATGTAAATGTGTGCTACTTGATTCCCCTTTTCCACAGCCTCACAGAACATATTTGGGAAATATGGACAAGAAGTGAACTGTATATATAATATGGCATGAATTTTTGTGTGCAGTTTGCAAATGCATTAAAATAATTGCATTGTTAGTCCACCATTGGGTGGAAGGGTTTGCATTATACAGGGATCAGTAAGAAATTTGTCATTCTCTTATGAAAGAGACCTCATCTTCTTTGCTTTGCATTGCTAAAGATGGTGTGTATAAGAACCAAAAGCTTGGCATTCAGCCACGGAGCCTGAGGTTGGAATATTTTACATCTGTCAATGGGATTCCTTTTGGCATCTTATAAGAACACAGTGAATTTGATTTCAGAGACGTGGGGGATCTTATACACCATTTCTCTTGTAAAAGAAACATCTATTGTGTGACCCAGTGAGCTGGTTTGAATTCTTCCAGCTCATGGTTCCATCTTCAATTGTCAAACAGCTATACTTTCTCCAGCTTTTGACGTTTCCATTTTATGTGATTCTATAGAAAGGGAACTGTGGGGCCTGAGATTTAATTTAAATCTGTTTATTGTAATAAGCAGATGCTGTGAGAACCACTAATCTGAATCTCTGAGGGCGAGATGGTTGAATTTGAAAAAACACAGAGGTTTAGTAGGAATGCAATAAGTCAGGAGAATTCTCTGTGGTGGGGAGAGGAAGAGTCTGGAAAGGGGGCATTGGTATATTAGTATAGTCCAGTCTGAGGTCCTCTTAGACACGGAAGTGAAAAGGCTTCTCTCTTTCTCCTGTGCAAAGCACATACCAGGACCAATGCATACAAAGCGCAAAGGAAGCAGACTTCATCTTAATCCAGCAATGAGCTCTCATTGATTCCATTTGTCCCACAATAGAATGGGCTACCTCAAGGAGTAAGTAGTTAAAGTCAGCACCCCCAACAGCCCAGGATGGTAGGTAACATGATGACATTTAACTGGCAAGAAATCTGAGTCTCAAAGTGGCTGTGTGTCTGGTCTGTAGTCAACAACTAGCACGTGTTGGGTTTGAAGGCTGGATCTGCTGTCTCCAAACCCTTTGATTTCTCAACCCTGCCACCCTGTTCACTTGTAACTCAGTGAGTCCCCACTGTGGGATCCTCTGGGGTAAGACAGGATAGTAGAAGAAATTTGGACCCTGGGTAGGCCTGAAACATTATTCAGGTCACTTCCACTTTTCTACTTCCAGGGTTAGTGAATCTATGATCTTGTGATTCTAGAAGTCTCCTTGCTAAGACCAGGTGAAAAAGGAGATGGATGATTTAAAGCTCATACCAGAGACTCTTGCCTTTCCCAGTGCCTCCTCTAGGTTAGTTCTTCCTTCCTCAGGGTTCCTGTACACCACGGCAGGATTGCCTTCAGCATATAACCCACAGGATTCTATTTAATTTGGGCCCAGTCTGCCTCACCTGCCAGACTCTCAAGGCTCTTAGGGTATCTCTGGGTATCTCTTCCTTTTCCTGTGGCAATCTCTCTAATCACAGGATGCAGCCCAGTGTCTGATGCTTTTATGTTCTTGTAAGAAATGAATGGATATGATGATATGATCTGTTGAAGTGTCTTTTTAGCACCAGGCTGAGGATATTGTAAAAAATCCTGAGAAAATATAGTTATGCCTCTCGGACCAATGACTTTGAATTCAGTAGGTACATGGGACCTTGGTTGTGGGAGGTGTGCAAAATGACAGTTGACTGTACAAGTGATTCTAAGGCAGCAAGTGAATTAGACAATGCTAAGCATTAATCATTGACAGAGGAACCGGGCGGACTATAGCCCATAGGGTTGCAAACAGTTGGACGTGACTGAACCAACTTAGCGTGCACACACATAGGCAGGCATTAATATGTCAACATCAGAGAGAGCAAGCTAAGGCTCTAACAGTGCTCATAAAAGTTAAAACATGAATCTAGCTATGTTTAGAGTAGGAAAGATAGCAAAGAGCTCGGGTCAAGTGATGTGGTAAGAATATGGCAGAGAAAAGCAGATGTATTAGTGCACAATGCTTTCATCACCTTTTTGGGGCCAACCCTGAGCTTTTCTATCTAACCCTTTTTTGCAGGAATTTTCTATATCTTTGACCAATTAATTTGCATGGGATTTATAAGTTGATAGTTTCTTTACAAGTTGGGTTTAACTCCAGGTTAACATATAGTTGTTGAGTAATAAATTTTTCAAACTCAAAAAAGAAACGGAAATGTAGAAGTAAGGAGCATCAGCTCACATATCCAAAAAATTGGGCAGGGGAAGTCAAAGAGGGCAGCATGGTTGAATAAATGTGTTTTTCCTGTTTTAAGATAAAGGATATGTGGCTTGAGAATATTACTAGGTGGAGGGGAAGGGAAATTATTCTTCTTTTAGGATAAACTGACTTTTTCTCTTTGATTATAAATTCATTCTATTAACCAGTCACCTGGACATCTTATTTTTAATCAGTCAGTTCAGTTCAGTTACTCAGTCATGTTCGATTCTTTGTGACCCCATGAACCATAGTTGTCATTATATCACTTTTAATCTTCAAGTCTTTCAGAACTTTCCAGAACCTTCTGTATGGCTTTCACAGCTGATGATATGTTGATCCTTCTTGAGTTGGGTCTTGCTTCCTTTGGTGGCTTTATCTCCATCTGCCTTCCAGGATGCCATGATCCAGCTACATTGTACCACCTGCAGTTTCTGGAAAGCTCCACACACTTTCACATTAATTAGCTGGGCCTTTCAATGCTGTTCTCTATGCCTGTAACATCTTCTCCTACCCTCTTTCTGCTTAGATTTAGTACTCCTCTTATCTCAGGTGATGCCTCCTCTGGAAAACTTTTTCCGGTCCCAGTCATCTTGGTATCTTCAGAGCAATCCATCCTTTCCTCTTTGCTAACAGAGTGATTGTCTGGTGAGCAGCTGTCTAGATTCTGAGCTTTTTTTTCAGCAGAGACATTGTATTTTGCTGCTCGTTTTTAGCCTGCCACCTAATAAGATGGCAGTAATTTTCTATCAGGCTGAATGATGTAAAAGCAAAGAACACTTAGCCATTTGTAGCATGAATTATTTCAAAATTCTGCTGCCCATTTCTATTTTGTGGCTTTAAGAGACAAAGTTTCTATTGTTTGTTATTTGTTATGGCTGTTTCATTTGAATTCCTTTTCCTTACATCACCCTGTGGTCCATTTCAGGTCTGTACAGAGTTCTTGGAAGCAGTTATGGTAACAATGGAGTACAGCACTTTTCCTCTTTCTTCCCTCATAATTGCCACACCTCAGGACCACATCCTGTCTCAGTGTATGCAGTATCTGAGCAGGTTAGTCTCTCAGGATTAGCTGTTTCTAGTTTCAAGTGATAATATTTAGGGCAGCTATACACATCTCTGCAGAACTCACTTGTTCCCTTTAGAATTAATTTCTTGGGATAAATTTTACAAATTGACATCGCTGGGTCAGAGTGTAACATTTCTATGCCTCTTGCCACCACTTGTCAAATTGCTTTCTGCAAAGACTGTCACTTTATAAGGTCTCCACAAAACTTGATTTTCCTCTGCTTTCCTCATGGTGTTTGGCCATTTGAAGAAAAGAGTGAATGAATGAATTTGTTCTCATGATTTTGGTTCATATAAAGTAGATGTCTGGAATTGTTTCAGTGTAATTTCTTTACTAGTAAGGAACGTTTCCTTGTGTTTCTTACATGTATTTTTCTTGAGTTGATTATGCACAAGTATGGAGAGAAATCACTTGATACAGAAGGAAAAGAGTACATACTAAAACTGAAAGAAAGTTTACCAGCTGCTGGTTAGGCCAAAGAGAGAAGCCACCCTCAGTGGCTGTGTCTCCCTCATGGCTTCAGCCCCTCTCACTGTAGTTCCACACTCACAGACAGCCCCCTTGTGGTTCCAGCTCCTGCCTCTGCAAAGATGCTATTATCATCCTCATTTGATGTGTGAGCACCAAGGTACAGAGAGAAGTAAGTTCCCCAGGATCACCAGATCGTAAGTGATGGTGCTGGAATGCCAAGCAGGCAGTCTGACAAGGAAACTGAGGCTTGGAGAGTCGAAGACCCTGTCCAAAGTCATAGGTATTGGAGTCAGATGCAGGCTTTCTGAAAGCAGAGGACTGCAGATAAGGGAGTGAAGCAGTGATTCGGATGCAGAAAGCTTTTTTTTTTGTCCAATTTTGCTGCCCTTGAAGCGTGGAAGCCAGGCCAACGTTGCCCAGGGAAAGAGGAAGAGAAAGAGGAGGAGGGGGAGGAAATGGAAGAGGGGAGGCTCCAGCTTTGACTTGGACTTCGCTGTGATTTTTGTCTGAATGGCCAAATCCACTCAGCGGGCATCAGAAGCTGGGCTTTTATACACGGGCCCTGGTCTTCCCCCTGCTGTCCCGGATTAGCTCTGGGCCTCAGCGCTTCTCCACAGCCGCTGCCCACCGGGGGCTGGTTCTCTTGCTCTTTGCCCAGGCTTTTGATCAGAGGGTGCCGAGTACTAAAGGCACGGCCAGGAAGTGCTTCCTTAGGGCTGCCAGGACTTCCTGGGATGGCTTCAAAGGTCGGAAAGCAATTTGCAGCTTTTGTGTGGAAGGCCGTGGGGTTTGGGAGGGAGCGCACCAGTCAGTGGGGGAGCTAATTAGGCCCAGTAACTGTTGGGCCACCTCACAAGTCACTTGAAAGCCCTCTGAGACCATGGGGTGGCAAGGATGGAGACCACTTTGTGCTCAGTGGGCAGCTTGCTACTGCTGCATCAGTGGAGCATTTGGGAAACGAGCTGTGGGGAGACTGGCAATTTACAGTCCTCAGAGGATTTACCAAATGGGCTCGCCATGAGTGATTGCCCTGTAGTTACGTCTTGTAGCAGGTTCTAGTAAGGCCACAATTCTATCATGCTTTACATTTTTTTCTGGGATGCCTTTCTATGCCGAGCTGCCAACTATGGGTCACAGATGCGGTTCTATCCTTATTAATAAAAGATCTCCATTCTTATCAATGAATCAACTGTTTCCATAGTGACTAATGCACTTTGGGAGAGTGAATTGGGATATTCTAAAAGCAGATCCCCTAAGGAAATGCCGGAAAAGTAAGAAAGATGTTTTGATTATTTATAAATCACCACTACTGCCCAGTTTTTGGGGAGGAGGAGAGTGGAAAGATGTGTTATTAGACCACTTTTGGGGAAGAGAGGATATATATAGAGCTATAATAGTGGCTTCATTTTTAAGATCGAATAGGACCAATTCTCATGTTGAATTCCAAGTCGCTAACCCTCTTGGTTTCAATTTCCTCATCTGAAGGTAAGGATAATTGTGACATCTCAGAAGATGGTGAATAATAAATAAATAACTCAGGCAAAGCACATAGTAGGTGTTCAGTGGGCATTAGTTCTTATTAATACCACATAAACGTTTCTTAGTACTAGTTTTGGAAGTTGATAGGTAACCACTGTCGTTCAGCCACCAGCTGGCTGATCCTTCAGTCTTTCCAGGCAGAGGCACTCGGTTCATTCTTGTTTCCTCCTCAGCAGCTCAGGTACTCATTTCTGTTGCTATCTTAATTAGTGCTCATTTGGTCTTTAACAGCAATAACTGGATACATGCATACAGATCTGCAAAGAGTTAGGTGAAATCTTACAGCTTAATTATGCCAGAAAGAAAGACAGTGAAGTCACTCAGTCGTGTCGGACTCTCTGTGACTCCATAGACTGTAGCCCACCAGCTTCCTCCATCCATGGGATTTCCCAGGCAAGAATACTGGAGGAGGTTGCCATTCCCTTCTCCAGGAGATCTTCCCGACCCAGGGATTGAACCCTGGTCTCCTGCATTGTAGGCAGACGCCTTACCGTCTGAGCCACCAGGGAAGTCCTAATGATGCCAGAGGCTGTTGACTATTCTCTAGGTCAGTGATTTGTTCCTTTCCTCCTGTCTGTTGTGTTTTGATCTGCTTTCTCCGCCTGTCTGTCCTCTTCAGTGTTCTTTGTAGCGACTTTGAGGGACCCCTCTGCAATGTTCCAGGGTCCAGGTATTCTACTGGAAGGGTTTTGTCATCCTGGCTGCAAATCCTCAGAAGCAGGCATAATTCCTTCTCTCCCTCCCTGCCCCCACTACCCAGGTAGCTTCTTTGTCCTATGTTCCTCAGGGTGTTTGACCCTCCAAAATAGCCTGACAGTTTTTCTTTTTTCCCTTTTCCCCCTAAATGCAGTTCCTTATCTCCCTATTTCACTCTGCCAGGAGCTCGCCTCTTTACGGGGCTGAAATCTATAGTTACATGTCTTCTTTTGCTTCTCCACAAGTTTTTTTTTTTTTTTTTTAAGACTCTCTGGGTCCTTTAGGAAAGTCCCTTTAATTTAGGTGAAAAAAACACTGACTTCCTGGTAAAGTACTCCTAGGAAGACTCAGTCTAGGAAGTCTTTTTATAATTTTAGCATTTAGGCCTACTATCCATTTTTTAAAGTTAATTTTTGCTTATGCATGAGATAAGCGTTAGGGTTTTTATTCTTTTATTGCTTATGGCTATCCAATTATTCCAAACACCAATAAAATTAGCTGACCTTGAACGTAGGGTTAATTTCTGGACTCTATTCTGCTCCTTACTCTCCAAGTCTATCCTTATAACAATGTCACACTGTCTTATTACAGCTTTATAGTATATGTTGAAATTGTGTACTGTGGTAGACTGAAAAAATGATCCTCCAAATAATATTTACGTTCTAATGCCTGGAAATTGTGCAGACCATTTTTACAATCTTTACTGAATTTGTTACAGTATATTTTCTGTTTTATGTTTTGGTTTTTTTTTTTTTTTTTGGCTGCAAGGCATATGGGATCTTATCTCCTGAACCAGGGATTAAACCTGGATACCCTGAATTGGAAGGCAAACTCTTAACCACAGAACCGCCCGGTAAGTCCCACGAATATCCTTATAAGCAGGAGGCACACACACACACACACACACACGCACGCACGCACACACACAGAGCTCAGATTTGCTGAGCTCTTCATAATACTATAGCTGGAAGTACCCAGACAGTTTTAATTAGAGGAGTGACATGGTGAAAATGTGTTTTAGAAATAATATTTTGGCGGTAGTAGATTAGAGAAGAACCAAGACCAGATGTCAGGCGCCTGTTCTGGAGAACAAGTGGATGTTGAAGGCAGAGAGGAAAGTTTTGACAATCCAGGAAAGGCTGAAGAGGGCTGGATGCCTGAAGAGCCAGAGTGAAGTCCAGGAGGGGATTAAGGAGCACCTCTGCGCATCATCAATAGACATTAGGAATGTCCCTTTTCCAGCGACATTCAGATTGCTTTCTACTTGATAACTGTCTTACATTTTCTACCAGCAGTTTGCATTAAAATTTTGTCTTCTCCCAGATTAGAACTTGTATCAAGGATAGAGGTCGACTTTAATATTTTCAATGTTTAAGCTACCACTAGACCTGTGGTAACAGTTTAATATACTTCTGTCAGCTTGATTTAAACAGAATGGTAATTCTGAGGCTTGAAATTCCAAACTTGCTTCTAACTCATGCTAAAAGATAAACTGAGGCACAGTAAAAATTTTAAGAGTTTGAGTGCAAACTTTCAGTTATAAGTAATAGGGATATAACATACAGCATGACTGTGCTTAAAACTGCTATGTTTGAAAATTGTTAAGAGAGTAGCTCCTAAGAGTTTTCATCACAAGGAAAAAATATTTTATTTTGTACCTGTGTGAGATGATAGATATTAACTAAATTTATTGTGGTAACCATGTCATAATAAATACAAGTCAAATTATTATGTTATATACCTTAAATTTCTGGAGAAGGAAATGGCAACCCACTCCACTATTCTTACATGGAGAATCCAGTGGTCAGAGGAGCCTGGCAAGCTACAGCCCATGAGGTGGTAAGAGTCGGACGTGACTTAGCAGCTTCACCACCACATACCTTAAAGTTACACAGTGCGGTATGTGAGTTATCTCCAGGGGAAAAACGGGTTACTTGAACAACAACTTGTTTGAATAAGGCAGGGGCAAACCAAAAGTGGTTAGGAGCCCACTATGATCTGATTCAAGGGAAAGACTTCTAGAAAGTGCAGAAATAAAGAAAGGCACTGAATTGTTTGGTTGTGTCTTAAAGCCTCGTTGGCTGTTTGCCATTGGCTGTCCTTAGCTGTTGATTTGTAACTTTGAGTCATTTGTAGGCTTAGGTTTTGGCTTTGCTTACACAGAACCGCCTTGGCATTAGGGCCACCTCAGTCTAGTGGCCTTTCATTTCAGTTTCAGTTCAGTTGCCAGTCATGTCAGACTCTTTGTGACCCCATGAACCGTAGCATGCCAGGCCTCCCTGTCTATCACCAATTCCTGGAGTTTACCCAAACTCATGTCCATTGAGTCAGTGATGCCATCCAACCATCTGATCCTCTGTCGTCCCCTTCTCCACCTGCCTTCAATCTTTCCCAGCATCAGGGTCTTTTCAAATGAGTCAGCTCTTTGCATCAGGTGGCCAAAGTATTGGAGTTTCAGCTTCAACATCAATCCTTCCAATGAACACCCAGGACTGATCTCCTTTAGGCGTTTATGTTCAATTAATTAAACACTTGCCTTGAAAGTGTAGATAAATCAAGTGGCTTTTGGGGGATTTCAATTCTGTATCTTTTTTTTTTAAGGTTTTTATTTTTGGTTATGCTGGGTTTCTGTAGCTGTATGCAGGCTTTCTCTAGCTGTAGGAATGGCGATACCCTTGGTTGCGGTGCTCAGGCTTCTCTGCAACTGGAGTGGCTTCACTTGCTGTAGAGCATGGGCTCCACGGCGTGCGAGCTACAGTAGCTGCTGCTCCCAGGCTCTAGAGCGCAGGCTCAGTAGTTGCGGCCCATGGGCTTAGCTGCTCCAGGGCAGGTGGCATCTTCCTGGATCAGGGACTGAACCTGTGTCTCCTGCATTGGCAGGTGGAGTCTTTACCACTGAGCCACAGGCAAGCCCCTACACTTTGTATCTTATCAATGGGAATTATAATCCTAGTATGGATGGCGTGTGTGCTCAGTAGTGTCTGACTCTTTGCGACCGCTTGGACTGTAGCCTGTCAGGCTCCCCTGTCCATGGAATTTTCCAGGCAAGAATACCAGAATGGGTTGCCATTTCCTCCTCCAGGGGACACCCCCCTGCCACCCAGGGATTGAACTTGAATCTCCTATGTCTCTTGCATTGGCAGGCGGATTCTTTACCACTGGCACCACCTGGGAAGCCCTAATCCTAGTTTAATAATGTTAATAGGAATAATGTCTCATTTTCCCCAAGGAATGTGATGAACAGCTAAGCTGAAGTGAATGAAATTGGCAAGCCTTAAATGTACCCTGAATGGTAAACCATACATTTCTCCCAGAATCAGCTTTCAAAGGATGTTCAGGGCAGAATATTCTCCATCTTTTATATCACTAGGATGGCATGAGCAGATGTCTGACCTCACTGTATTTTCAAAACTTCCTAATGGTTTTCAGAAAGTGCTGTGCCCTGTGTTGGAATAACCATTTCAAAGAGAAACAATAGAACACAAGCTGGTTTTCAATATCTCAAAAGAAGAACACAGACCTTAAGATCACACAAAATTATCACCTTCATTCTCTTTCACAGCCAGACATGAGGGAGGTTATTATTCTGGTTTGCATTGTGGATGTATAAGCCTTGAGAAGACCCTCCTTAGGAACAGGAAAACTCTGCTCTATAATGACACTCAGATTTTCAGGAGTTTTACATTGCCTGAAACTTGTTGTCTCCATAAAATAACCTAGAAGACATTTTCCAACATTAATGAACTATGAAATTTCCTAGGTGTTGAGAACAAGCTTTTGACAGGCAGAGAGCAGCTCTGGGATGTGGTGGAAAACCTCTGGATAGACCCAGTGTCTGGACTTAATTCTAGGTTGTTCCTGGCCAAGAGTGCCTGTGAGTTCATTTCCTCCTCTCTCAAAAGAGAACAAGTTTATTAGCCATTAATGTTGACTTAACTTATATTACACACCTAATTTTAATAATTGCTTTAAAAAATGGCCCTCTTTTTCCTTCCAGTTTTATTGCAATATAATTGACTTACAGCACTGGATAAGTTTAAGGTGTACAGGACAATGATTTGACTTACACACATAATGAAATGATTGCCACAATAATTTAGGGAAAATCTGTCATCTCACATAGATATAAAAGAAAAAAAATTTTGTCTTTGTTATGAGAACTCAAGATATACATTCTTAACAACATATATAACATATAGCAGTGTTGGTTATATTGATCATGCTGTATATTACATCCCTGAAATTTGAAAGTGAAGTGAAAGAGTTAGTTGTTGGTCGTGGCTGACTCTTGTGACCACATAGACTGTAGCCCGCCAGGCTTCTTTGTCCATGGGATTTTCCATTTCCTTCTCCAGGGGATCTTCCTGACCCAGGGATCGAACGTGGGTCTCTGTTGCAGGCAGATTCTTTACTGTCTGAACCAATGGGGGAAGTCCAAAGACATTGCATTACTGATTTATCTTATAACTGGAAGTGTGACATTTTTACTTCATCTGATTTTTTAATAATTATTTTTTCATATTTTTCAGGACTCAATAAAATAGAATAAAATAAAAAAAAATAAAATAAATTTGCTTCCTTTGGTCAAATCCAAAGAAATACTGAATCATAAGGTGATGAACCATTTCCCCGGAACTAAAATAGGCCACTTGTGCCTGCCAGCCTCATCCTTGAAGAAATATTTTAAAGCATGGACAACCTCTGCTCACCCAAGCTGTAGTTTGGAACCCGAAAAGGGAAAATAGGCCAAGTCATTCCAGTCCTCCGCCATCAGACTGTAACTGCTGCTGCCAAGTATCTTTTAGTCCCGGTGCAAGCTCCAGCTGGAGCTGAGATGTTTCCATCTGTATGACTGCAGGTGGTTATATAATTAACCACGCACGTGTGTAGGCTGTAAAGAAAAGTCTAGTAACAAATCCATCCTTCTTGTACATCTGTTGGAGGTAACAATGGACTGGAAAGGGGTGTGTCCTTAAAATAAATGCATCACAATCCTTTTGCTTTCTAAATCTTCTGGAGTTGCTTATTTAGGCAAAATCACTGCTGAAGGCTGAGTAAATAAAGTGGCAGGAGTAAGCAAGCTTGAAGTATTAGTGTATCCTAATGCTATATCTATATCCTCTGCTAACCACTCAGCTTGAACTTTTTCAGTCTTTCAGAAGCCTGTGTCATGGGGACTTCCCTGGTGGTCCAGTTGGAGGCTGAGATTTTGAGCCCCTGTTGCAGGGAGCTCGGGTTCAACCCCTGATTGGGGCACTAGAACCCACATGCTACAACTAAAGATCCTGCATGTGCAACAAAGACCCAGTGCAACCAAATAAATAAATGTAAATTAAAAATAAAGAAGCCTGTACCAGCCACTAATGCCCTCTGGGGAAGTCACTGTTCACTAGGCCTCCTTGCACTTGCTGTCTTCTGCACTGGGATTTGGGCTTGTCATTGTTGTTGTTGTTCAGTCAGTTGTGTCCAACTCTTTGCGACCCCATGGACTGCAGCTCACCAGATCTCCCTGTCCTTCACCATCTCCTAGAGCATGCTCAAAGTCATGTCCACTGAGTCAGTGATGTCATCCAATCATCTCATCCTCTGTCATCCCCCTCTCCTCCTGCTTTCAATCTTTTCCCAGCATCAATCTTCTCTAATGAGTCAGTTCTTCACCTCAGGTGGCCAAAGGATTGGAGTTTCAGCTTTAGCATCAATCCTTCCAGTGAATATTCAGGATTGGTTTCCTTTAGGATTGACTGGTTGGATCTCCTTGCAGTCCAAGGAACTCTCAAGAGTCTTCTCCAACACCACAGTTCAAAAGCATCAGTTTTTCAGTGCTCAGCTTTCTTTATGGTCCAACGTTTACATCCAAACATGACTACTGGAAAAACCATAGCTTTGACTAGACAGACCTTTGTAATGTAAAGTAATGTCTCTGCTTTTTAATATGCTGTCTAGGTTGGTCATAGCTTTTCTTCCAAGGAGCAAGCGTCTTTTAATTTCACGGCTGCAGTCACCATCTGCAGTGATTTTGGAGCCCCCCAAAATAAAAAGTCTGTCACTGTTTTCACTGTTTCCTATCTATTTGCCGTGAAGTGATGGGATCAGATGCCATGATCTTAGTTTTTTGAATGTAGAGTTCCTGCTTTTTCACTCTCCTTTTTCACTGTCATCAAGAAGCTCTTCAATTCCTCTTCACTTTCTGCCATAAAGGTGGTGTCATTTGATTCCAGCTTGTGCTTCATCCAGCCCGGCATTTCGCATGATATAAGTTAAACAAGCAGGGTGACAATATACAGCCTTGATGAACTCCTTTCCCAATTTGGAACCGTCCGTTGTTCCATGTCTGATTATAACTGTTGCTTCTTGACTTGCATACAGATTTCTCAGGAGGCAGGTAAGATGGTTCGGTATTCTCATCTCTTTAGGAATTTTCCACAGTCTGATATATTTCTTGCTCTTCCAGACCACATGGATGCACTTCTCCACCTTTCACATTCACCAACGATGGAAACAACAATTCCAATCACAAGGCTCTGTTAAGTCCCTATCTTGTTTCTATACCACTGCTGATTTCTATTGCCAGGACCTTGATGATGAGATGACAAGTGTGGTATGATGGACAAGGTGATATTTTGATACTCGACCAACTCCTCACTATCTTACTTTTGAATTTGTTCAGAACCAGTTGTGGAAAAGAAGGTTAAACACACCCTGTAAATTACCAATAATTCTGATCTAATTTCCCAAACACTAGGCTCTTCTCCAGTTTCAACTTAGGTAATTTTTTCCTCCAGTTTTAGCTAAGTTGGAAAATTGCAATTCAAAATTATTATTTGTTTATTTTTGTGAAGGGCTTCCTTCTTGGCTCAGATGGTAAAGAATACACCTGTAATGCAGGAGAGCCGGGTTCGATCCCTGGGTCCAAAAGACCCCTTGGAGAAGGGAAAGGCTACCCATTCCAGTATTCTTGCCTGGATCATTCCATGGACAGAGGAGCCTGGCAAGCTATAGTCCACGGGGTCACAAAGAGCCAGACAGAACTGAGCAACTAAGCATACACAAGTGGACATGCTGGGCCTTCGTTGCTGGGTGTAGGCTTTCTCTAGCTGCAGTGAGTGAGGGCTACTCTCTAGCTGTGGCTTCTCTTGTTGCAGAGCACAGGCATTAGGGTGCCCTGGCTTCAGTGCTTGCAGCACACAGGCTCAGTAGTTGCAGCTCCCAGCTCTAGAGCACAGGCTGACTAGTTGTGGCCCACGGGCTTAGTCGCTCCTTGGCGTGTGGTGTCTTCCTGGATCAGGGATTGAGTCTGTGTCTCCTGCATTAGCAGCTGTATTCTTTACCTCTGAGCCCCAGAGAAGCCCCCAAAATGATTCTTAGTCTTTCTTTGATAGTCACTTTCTCCATGCTTAAATAGTTCTTCCAATCACTAGTTAGCAAAAAGCTGGACTTCCAGCAGTATTGAAAGAATAATATTGGCTCCTGGCTGTTGCCCCATTGTTTGACATCCAAGTAAATATAGGATTTCAAATTAGAGTTTCATGAAAAGTCTAGAAAGTTCCAGTCTAACAACACAGTTCTGTTCTTTCACATTGCTGAATCTGAATTGTCTTCCTAATGGCCATTAGAACCTGAGAACCAAACCCTTTATTTGGATAAAGGGCAAGGCTGAAATGTCATCAGGGTGTTGACAGATGGAGCAGCCAGGCCTTCGCTGTGCAAGTGTGTGCACGGGCAACTGAAGCGTGGCTCGTGGGCCACTACCCCTGAGAAAGTTTTGAGACTCATCCGGCAAGATGAGATAATGGGTTTCTACATTTAGCATCTTGGCTCTCCAGACACCAGAACTTTTAGCTCTGACTTAAGAGCTTATCACTATAGAGACTGAAAAAAAAAAAAAACACACTTTCTGATCATAAGGAGAAAAGACTTCTCAAAAGTCTCTTACAAATTACAGCAATGAGTGAAAAGTAAGGGAGATGAGGCTGGCTGGGGTTTTATATTCCATAAAGCCAGGAGAAGGAATTTTCTGAGTGTCCTTTGCCAGGAGTAAGTCCTTGAAAGCCAGCTCAAGATTTGAGCAAAGCTGGCTTGGCTTATCCTTAATTTGGGATAGAAAAGCAAAATATGAAGCAGTAAAAATTTAAACCCTGGGGACCCAAGGGAAATTTCCAAAAGGTTCCTTACATTCTGTGATTGCATTGCTAGTTCCATTCCTGTCTTTCCTAATCCATTTGGTTTACGGCTGCCAGATTAATCTTCCTAATAACTTTGTGTATGACACTTCCCGGCACAGAAACCCACAAGAGTAGTGTTTCTTTTTGGTCTCCCGAAGGAGACCAGAGTCAATAGCCTGGCTTTCCAATGCCGTCTTTGCTGGTGTCTGCCCACCTGCGAGACTCCTCCTCCACAGCTACAGTCATAGGAATCATGCTGTTTATCCTGAGCATCTCATGTACAACCTTTTGATTTTGCTTGTGGGTGTGGTCGTCAAAGCCTAGAGTATATGAGAATTACTTAAGGAGTCCATCAAAAGTACCAGCACCACCTTCATTCTGTTCTTCCAGGTGGGATGTCTCTTTGCACCTCAATCTGCTTATCTAAATAAGCCCTTGTTTTCTCGAAAGGCTGGCTTTTGATTCACCACCAGCTCAATTTATTAATAGATAAGTGGATATGAAAGGAGAAAGGTGTTCTAGGTAGGCGGAAAACAAAGTGAAAAACTGGGAATGATTAGAAACCACCAGTCAAAATTTAGGTCTGCAGATTGCGTATAAGTGACAGCACTGCCTGGTATGGCCGCATGGGGGAGTTAGCCTGTCCTTTATTGGAAAAATGTTAGTTTTGAGGTTGGAGAGGATTGAGTCTCCATCCTCTCTTAATTCCTGGGGTTGGGTTGGGCTAGCTTGGGTAAGTCACTTATTCTTCTGACATCAAGTCATTCACCTGGAGAAAGTAGGCTCTGCCTTTGTCCAGGGATTAAATGTTATGATGCACACAATGTGTGTATAATGTAGTGGGTACTTGATACTGGTTCTCTCCCCTTCTGTGATGAAGATAAGATGAGGGGTGACAGGGACAAGACGAGGAGCCAGTTGCGACATGGTGATAGAGCCCCCGATGCCTTGCCATACGCCCCATTTCCAGCCACCAACCCCTACATCCCTGTGCTTGAGAACTTTCTCTCTGAGGCATGGTTTTCTTTCCTGTGGGTGGATTGGGGCTTCCCTGGTGGCTCAGAGGTTAAAGCGTCTGCCTGCAATGCGGGAGACCTGGGTTCAATCCCTGGGTCGGGAAGATCCCCTGGAGAAGGAAATGGCAACCCACTCCAGTATTCTTGCCTGGAGAATCCCATGGACAGAGGAGCTTGGAGGGCTACAGTCCACCGGGTCGCAAGAGTCGGACACGACTGAGCGACTTCACCTCTGGGTGGATTGAAAGTGCCCGAGATTTGGTGGCTCAGTTGGTAAAGAAGGTGCTTGCAATGCAGGAGATCCGGGTGTGATCCCTGGGTCGGGAAGATCCCCTGGAGAAGGGAATGGCAACCCACTTCAGTATTCTTGCCTGGAGAATTCCATGGACAGAGGAGTCTGGCAGGCTACAGTCCATGGGGTCGCAAAGAGTGAGACACAACTGAGCGACGAACACTTCCTTATTTAGGAATTTCTAGGGGCAGCCTTCAACCAATGGCTAGGGGGAACAGCTGTATAAGCACCCTAGCTTCCTCATCCCTTGGGTGTATTTGACACCGGCTGTCAGAGTGACCCCACAGGACTGAACTTCAGACGTTCAGATCACGTGCCTCCCATTCGGCTGCTTTCTCTCTGTCATCCCTCCCACTCCCCTGCCAGTATTTTCTTTACCTCTCAGATAAACTACTTGCGTTTGAATCTCTATCTCAGGGACTGATTCTTCTAGAAGAATCCAAAGTAAAACAGAATCCAAATCTACCTTTCTGTCTACAGCTCCTCCAGGAGGGCTGGCTTAGTTGTTTCTAGTTGTTTTATGGATCTGGGTGGCAGAACAAGTATATCATTTCAGTCCTCGTAAGCCAGGCTGTCATTGTGTAACATAAGATATGTGACAGTGGCAGTAACATGTTACATCTTAGTCAGTCTAGTGTGTAAACTAATACAACAGCCAGGCGCATTCCACGTCTCTGATACTAAATGATGGCTGAATTATTGATAACCGGTCCCACATTTCCTTGAATCAAATATTAATATAGCAATATCTTGCACGTGGTAGCTGGATCCCTTCTGAATGATTTCATCTCCCAGAAATCTGACCACATCTTTCGCCTTATACAAGATGAATTGGGTGCATTCTGGAAAGACAACTTGAGGAGATGAAATGCTTAAACATTGGCGGTTGTGTTCTATCAGACTTGACACATGGCAGGCTTTCCCTGGGACAAAGTCAAACACCAAAGAAGGATTTCAATAGTCTGAGGCTTTCATTAGGGTCTACGGTAGAATTTGTTCTTGCTGACTTATTTCACGGTAGCTTTGAAATGGGAAACACAAAACACAGCCACGTCAGAATTGGAATGAACTTTTCATCTGCACAGTTTGGTATTTGGTTTCAAGTATTTTGGCTTATTTAATCCCACCCTCCTCTGGATGCTTGTAGTGCTTTCTTTCTTTCTTTTTGGCCTCACCACTTGGCATGTGGTGGGATCTTAGTTCCTCGACCAGGAAACAACCCAAACCTGTGCCCTTGCATTGAGAATGCAGATTCTTAACCGCTGAACCGCCATGGAAGTCCCTGCAGTGCTTTCAGTCATACTGCTCTCTGGTCACCTACATATTCCTTGCATGGATATCTTTATTGGTGTGTGTTTTGCCTCTTCTATTGGATCATGTTCTCCTGGGAGTCATGGTAGTCATTGCTGTTGACTTTGAGATATTCTTTCCCAAGGACCTTATATCTCATCCATCCTGGCCTCCTAGAATTTAGTAAACAATACAGGACATTGAAGGTACTCCATAGGTGTTTTTTTAAGTGACAGACTTTGGCACTGAGCTCCTGTGAAAGATGTACCCTCTCAGTAATATTTGGAGCCTCAGGGATGCTTAGTTTATACTTTCATCATCTTTCTTGTCAATCAGAAATAATCTTGTTAACTAAAGATTTTAAAAGGAAGAAAAAAATGCTAAGAGATCTGAGAAAATCCTTTTGGAAGTATTTAAAGGATGTGTTAGCATTTACTGATTTTATTAATATTACTGGTGCCCAGTGCTATGCCTTTGCATTCAGCAAACATCCATGGAACATTTGCTATGATATGGGCCTTGTGCTGTGTCCTTGGGATTTTTAGATTATTAAAAACCTCTACCACTCATCGCTATATGCTTCTGGGCAATACAAGTTCATTAAGCATGAACAAGGGTTTCAAACAGTCACAAAACTTTCTTAGTGTGTTTCTAAAACAGAAATCGCTGGAGTTACCATTCTTAAATGCATGTGATATTTTATGTGAAGAGTAAATTGAAAAGATCTGACAATGACCAACTTTTAGATGCCAGGCACTGTGTTGTAGGTACATTTACTATGCAAAGAAAGTATTGCATGTATCAACATGATCAGCCTGTATTATTAAACATATATATTACTAATATGTGTTTTATTTTATTTAATTAGCCATCAAAGATTTCTTCCTCTTGGATATGAGGGAATGAGTTTGCCTAGTTAACTTTCCACTTTAAGAAAACAAATCTTACTTATAATTTTGGAATATACTTTAAGCTATCTTTGTATTTATTGTATATAATCTAAGAGTGTTTGTCTCACTCACATTCTTTTCATTCACTTTCGCCACTAACAAAGACAGAAATATTATATATTGTTGCTGCTGCTGCTGCTAAGTCACTTCAGTCGTGTCCGACTCTGTGCGACCCCATAGACGACAGCCCACCAGGGTCTGCTGTCCCTGGGATTCTCCAGGCAAAAACACTGGAGTGGGTTGCCATTTCCTTCTCCAGTACATGAAAGTGAAAAGTGAAAGTGAAGTCGCTCAGTCGTGTCAGACTCTTTGTGACCCTGTAGACTGCAGCCTACCAGGCTCCTCCATCTATGGAATTTTCCAGGCAAGAGTACTGGAGTGGGTTGCCATTACATATTGAAACTTTATAAATAGATATATACTGAATAGGAGAAACAAAATCCTCATATATATTTATATTCCAAACTTCCTAAAAAAATTAAACATTTCTGATTGTATTCATCATTTTTTAATTTTACATCTGTAAATATTTATATTTAATGTTTCATTTCTTCTCTGGAGTACTATTTTGAACTAACAGGCTTTCATAGGTATAACTCACTTCAATTAACCATCAGATTATAATAATTATTTTTGATGGTGACATTTTCACAGCTTGGTGGTGCTAGATATTATAGTTAGAATCTTTTACCTTTTAAATAGTATTCCAAAATGACTCTTAGCTCCACCCATGATTTTTCTGTAATATGTAATAAATCTGTAATATGGAGTGAATAAAATTATATTCGGTGTTTTCCTCTGTGAATCATTGAATATAATTTTAAGAGTTGATTACACTCCTATCACCATGGCTGTGACTCATTGTAATTACCCTCCATCCCATCTCATTTCTTAAAATTGTGCTGGTTATTTCCATTGATGCTTATCTCCCCATGTGGCTAATTCATTTTTTCCCCTTCCCACTTATCTCTGTATATTTCTGGGGACTGATTTGTTTCAACTATATTAAAGGCTCCATTGAAATATACCACTAGGATCCTAGAGAGTTTGGGGGGTCTGAGGAGAGACAGTTTGGGGTACTGGCATCCTCACCTCTCCCTTTTCTCAGTGTTTCAGTTTGGAGAATGACTGCATCCTTCTACACTTGAGTTTTTGCAGGTATTTTCTTCTCCATGTTTTCCAGTCTCACCAGTAACACTATTTCCTCCCATTGTCCCTTCACCCAAAGGGGTGGTGGTAACTCAGTGCTAGTCTCTGAGTGCCTCCATGTCATTAGTGGGTTCTCTTCATTTGATCAAAGTTCATACAGTCTCTTTACTCAAATTGTTTTGAGTGGAATTTTGTTTCCTGTAGGGACCCTAACTGACACAATATATATTTTTTTTTTTTGGCCATAAATTTTATCCCATTTTAAAAAAAATTTACTTATTTATTTTAATTGGAGGCTAATTACTTTACTGTATTGTGGTGGTTTTTGCCGTACAATGACATGAATCAGCCATGGGTATACGTGTGCATTCCTGCCATCAAGGCTTGAGTTCTCAGCTTAAGAGCAGATAGGGCTCCTGTGCTGTCAGATGAGGCTCTGATAATGAGGATGCAGGTGCCTCCCTCGACTCCTGGAAACACTGGATGAGCTTTAATACATTGAATAACCAGTTTCTGAGCATCCACCTAATCACTCAGATTCTGAAATGAAAGATTAAAAACACAGCAGGATTCTTTCAATTTCAGACTCTCCTGGTTACTCTGTTACTTTCAGCTCAATAATAGTTTTTAATCTTAACTCTTCAGATAGGAAAGCAGAGTGCCATTAAGATCTCACAGGTTGAAGATAAGGGATAACTAGTTTCTAAAATGAGATGATCAGGACAATCCACTAAAATGTTTAATTGGATTTATTTGCAAAACAACATCATCAAATAATCTTGAGTTCTCTCTGCCATCTCCAGTTCTATTGCTTTGTTTTGTCACGTCCAAGTTCAAATCCCGCCTATAAAGGTGGTGGTGGCTTCTCCCTTCTTTTTTTTTTTGACTTCTCTCTTCTTTATCCTGTTTTGGTTACTCTCCTTGGGATGTGGCAATTGGGAATTATTTGGCCCCTCTGTTGCAGGAAATTTGTGTTCCCTTCCACTTCAGAGTTCTCATTACTGTTTTCTTATTCTTCATTTTGGATTAAATCAGATCCATCCTTAAATGCATGAAACAAGAGATGATCAAAACAGCGATTTTGATATTTATTTCTGAGAATGTTTCCCAGAGTGACCAGCATTATCCTTTTCATTTCTCCTGTGGATTAACCGTTGGCTCTTTTCCAAGGACGTGCCTGGGAAGGGCTAGCTTAGTCTTCTGAGAGGGCACGTGAGTTAATTTAACTTTTGTAGAATGTTTATGGTGGTACTGATTTGAATGACTGATATATTGGGATTATTTGTGATGCGAGCATCACCTAGCTTATCTTGATTGATCTATTTATTGTTATAAGAGAAAACTCCTGTTACAGACTCCCTACTTGTTCTTTCTCATGTTTGTGTTTAAAGGCTTTTTAATGGAAACATACAGGCTGTCTTTCTGGTGTCTACTTTCCTGAATTACTTCTGTAATACAAAACAAAGGCCAAAACTCTGAAGCTAACATTTGGGGTTTTCTCAAATTTTTCCCCCTTCTTTTTCCCTGTGTGCCTCTTCTTGCTTATGTTTAAATACTTTAACCTCCAGTCAAGCTGGGCTTCTCACTGTTTGAAAGGCACAGTCTGCCTTTCTTTCTTTTGTGTGCAATGGATGATTTGGAACTGGCTTTTCAGAGTCAGACAAATTGGGTTCGAATTCTAACTTCAGCTCACAGCTCTCTTCAGCTCTGTAAAACAATGAGAAAATCATTCAGTCTTTCAGAGGTGGTTTCTTCTGTGAACAGGAGCTATGGTATCTTCCTTGCAGTATCAAGGTGAGGATTCATGAGAAAATGTTTAAAAAATGTTTATTTAGCACAACAGTTAATTCATGGTTTGCTCTCAATACCTGGACGTTTAGCTATGATTTCATGCATTTCTTTTAGGTGGAATCTCCTATTAGTGACCCTAACTCAGTCCTTCAAGGATAGTTTAAATGCTTTGCCTGACCATCTGTGTGTTTTTATGTCCCACCATTAACTCCTTCTTCCTCTGTAGCAACTATATACCATCTCTTATCTTTGGCAATCTCAAAGTAACTACAGGTACCTCTTCCAGGTCTAATCTGACATACTTTACAGATGATGATCTGACTGATACCTTAATGTTTTGCTTACACATCTTTTATCATGCATTAGATTATAAGCTTCTTGAGGATAGAACTCATGTCTATTTCTCAACTGTACATTCTACAACATCCCGCACTGGGCCTGAAAGCCACTCCAAGATGGAACTCAATAAAGCACTTTTGAATGAGTATTGAGTGGAAATTTATCACAGTTGCCTTGGTCACATCATAGCCATTTCTCTTTTCTCTGGGTCCTTTGTTTCTGCTGAATATTTTATTTATCTTAAGAAGTTTAAGGAGGAAGAGACAAACTTTGGAGCACCACTGAGCTAGGTAATTACAAACATTGTGTAATTGAATTTTCATTTTATTCCTTTGGGGCAGGTATTTGTTAGGCCACACATCCAGGCCCACACAGGTGGTAATTGGCAGAGATGGGTGTGTTGATTTCTAGAAGCTATGTTGTTTTCATTATATGATATTTGTTTTTGTATCAGGCTTTGTAACCATTTTTACAACTTTTTCTCTAGCCCTAGGCCGGCTCTTTTCTGTTCTGACTCTATTAAAGGGATGGAGATATTTAAAAATATGGAGTCCTTAAACACACTGGGATTTCTTCTTTCAGACTCTGACAGAGCTTTAAGGATTGAGACAGAGACACTCAGAATGAATGCTCATGGCGAATCAGTTCTAAATGAGGATGTAGCAGTCCTGAAATGACCTCGAGAATCAGCTGGAAAATAGGGTTTTTTTAATTTACATAGACTCCTCTCCAGGACCTTACAAAGATTTCTTACAGAGTTTGCACAGTTGAAGGCAGATAATTTCCTCTAGAATCCATGGCCGAGGAGAGAAGAAAGGGCTCTTCTGCAGGTATCACCTCCCAGATCAGTATTTCTCTTGACAGCTAAGAGCTTCACTTGAGTTTGAACAGATGGGGTGAGGAAAGACTGTGGGAGGTTGTAAGAGATGGAACATTGGGTAGGGGCAATGCCAGCTTATTATCCTTGGCCAGGAAGTGCAATTCATTGATTTTAGGACCTGGCCACATTTCAGGCTTGCTTCAGCCAAAATTAGCTCTACCTAGGATGCTAATTGGAGAAGAATGCATTATTTTCTTTGGATCAGATTCAACTTGATCCTCTTAGAGAAGGCCCTGTGATTCTCAGGTCAGGATTTGGTTCCAATTCATCCCCCAAGCCTTAAAAACAGCCTTGCTACTCCTAGTTTGCTTCTCTTCTTTGCTTTCTCTGTGGGTGGGCCCTTGTCAATCCAGGTTTGATCTCAGTTCTTGTACCAACTGGCAAACTTTCCTTACCATTTCTGAGCCATACATGAGATAATTTCCAGGCAGAATTTATCTCCTTTTCTTTTTTTAAAAAAAGATTTATTTTATTTTTTGGCTGAGCTGGGTCTTCATTGCCATATGCAGGCTTGCATACATGTGCATATGTATGCAGGCTTGCTTACTGTGGTGAGTAGGGGCTACTCCTCATTGCTCACTTTGGTGGCTTTTCCTGTTACAGAACGTGAGCTCTAGGCACACAGGCTTCAGTAGTTGTGGCTTGCAGGTGCTAGAGCGCTGGCTCTTAGTTGTGGCATACAGGCTTAGTTGTTTTGTGGTCTGTGGGATCTTCCCAAACCAAGGATCAAACCTGTGTTCCTTGCATCGCAGGGTGGACTCTTAACAACTAGACCACCAGGGAAACCCTTATCTCCTATTCTTATTTCTCATAATCTTATGAGTACTTTTATGGAGCATTTTTCTTTTTTAAAATCAACTTTTTACTTTTAAAAATTTATTTATTTTGGCCATACCACGTGGCATGTCAGATCTTAGTTTCCTGACCAGGGATTGAGCCCACGCTCCCTACATTGGAAGTGCAGAGTCTTAACCACTGGACTGCCAGAGAAGTCGCCACATTTTTCTAATTTAGCCTCTTGGGTTATATTCTTATACAGGTATCTCCCTCACCAGATTCCCTGATTAATATTCATATTCCATAAGGTCATACTACATAGATAGATATAGAGTATGGGAAAGACTGAGGGCAAGAGGAGAAGGGGGTGACAGAGGATGAGATGGTTGGATGGCGTCACTGACTCAATGGACATAAGTTTGAGCAAACTCTAGGAGACAGTGAAGGACAGGGAAGCCTGGTGTTCTGCAGTCCATGGGGTTGCAAAGAGTTGTATATGACTTAGCAACTGAACAACAATGATATAGATAGATAGATATACACATGAGTATACATATGTGTGTATATGTGTGTGTATGTATATTGATCTGTAACATATGTGTATACATAGATACATGTATATTGTCTGTGATGTACATACACCAATAAATATTTGTTAACTTACGTTAAATTTATGGAAACAGCTCATCTAATTGTAATAACAAATTATTATTTTTTTGTAACAAATTCTTATTCAGCACTTACTATGCCAGAAACTGTTCCAAGAATCTTTTGTGTATTAACCTTCTGAATCCTCACACCAGCCCTCTAAGGTTAATACTATTATTTTCATCCTTATCCTCAAGAAATCAGAGGCACAGAGAGGTTAAGTAAATTGTCCATGGTCACACTAATGTAACCCAGGAAGTCTGCTCCAGCGTCCAGCGTCACCTCTATTCTAGGCTGCTCCTGTGTATTACATTAATGGAAGGGAAGAGAAGTTAATCACATGTGTGCAAAACATTTCTGCAGAAATTTGTAGTACTACTGGTTACAGGAACTTACATTTACACAAAAATACACATTTGTTCATTCATTCAATCATTCATTCATCAACCAGTGAATATTTGCTGAGTATTATTCTAAGTATGATATATCTGTTGAGTATATGTTAAGTACATGGGACAGAAGTGTTGTGTGTGTGTGTTGTGCATGTGTGTTAGAGGGAGCAGATATATTTCCTCTGTTCTGGAGTCAAGAACTTATTGTTTATTTGCTGCTGCTGCTAAGTCGCTTCAGTCGTGTCCGACTCTGTGTGACCCCGTAGACGGCAGTCCACCAGGCTCTCCCGTCCCTGGGGTTCTCCAGGCAAGAACACTGGAGTGGGTTGCCATTTCCTTCTCCAATGCATGAAAGTGAAAAGTGAAAGTGAAGTTGCTCAGTCATGTCTGACTCTTCTCGACTCCATGAACTGCAGCCCCCAGGCTCCTCTGTCCATGGGATTTTCTAGGCAAGAGTACTGGAGTGGGGTGCCATCGCCTTCTCCATATTGTTTATTTAGGGAATCCCAAATTTTGCTTTTGGCTTATCCCTTGATTCTTTTATCCTCAGATATTTTTCTAAAAAAGGAAAAGTAGAAGCAAGGGGAGAGGAAACCATGAATAAATGAACTCATAAAATCCTCTTACATAGTTGAATGTTGCACTGCAGGTGACAATCACTTTGACATGCTAACTTCCCCTTCTAGTTTGATATACTCGTACTCCATTCCAAATTGTTTTCCTTGTTTGATTTATAACATCCCTAGCCATTGCTGACTGGATCAGAGAAAGACATAGAACCCCAAGTGAATCACTGTCCAAGTGAATGAAGAGACACAGAGGTGTTGGATACTAAAGATGCTTACCTGAAAGTGACACAGAGTTGAGCCTCAGATCCTGGGCTGGGTCCCCATAGACAAGGTAGCCGAGAAAGTAAGGAGCTGGTGCCAGGGAGAAGCAGTTCAGGGACACTACCTGGTCTCAGAGACAGAAAAAGTAGCTGAAATCTCCACCTTCCCAGCTCCACCTCTGTGAGATCTACCTCCGTTTAAGTCTTGGGTTTTCTTGAGATTCCTTGTTACATCTTCTGAAGAAAAATCTCAGGTGCTTTCAAAATAGTTTCTTTTCCTCCCAGACACAAAATGACCTTTGGCTTAGACAGGAAGTGACTCATTTCCTTCAGTGAGAAAACTCTGGGGAACAAGATTCTTGAACCCGAGAATTAGGAGATTGGTTCCATGCTGTTGTTGGCTCACGTGTTCATCAGGTCTCCACTTCTCCTTGTGAAAACATAGATCACCACTATCTTTGCTTTCTTTTTGCTCCTGAGCACTGTGTAGAGATATTTGTCACTGTCTCTGAAGAGTGAGAAAGATGGAAATAACATTGGGAAGTCCTATCCTTGTGATTTCAGCTATGGGGCAGGACCTGCCAGTTTTGCTCATTGGTTATGATTTGGATGTATCCCGATTCTGCTCAGGGCTAAGGTATTGACTGTCCTCCAGAATTGATATAAACAAGTGGGAAACTCAATATAGATAATTAAAATAGTTTTAATAGAAGGTTAAACAGAAGCCCTAGAAATACCAGATGGAGTCACCCCTTCTTGCTGGGTGTGTTTTGGGAATTTCTCTACCCTTTTAAAGTACTTGCTGATGCACAGAAAAATGAAAAGGTTTTAGGGGCTCCTTGTTTGCTAGGCTGCCCTCAGTTATCTCCTCTCTAAAGTGGGGGAATGGGTAATGGATTAGATGATCTGTAAGGGTCCTTTCAGCATTATGCTTGACTATGAGTGGTGTCAGAGTCATCATAGCAAAGTCAGCAGTTTAGTGCCCACAAAGATGTGATGTAACAGATCTTTCTGCATACGTGGGATCCACCCAAGGGGGCCAGTAAATGATAATGCATATGTGGTTGTTATGGAGAAATTCAGTTTGATGAAAAAATTCATTCTGTCATTTCTTGGATGGATTTTCCAACAAAATAAAATTTCCATTGTGGGTACAGCCAGATGTGGGGACTTGCTCAGTCAATCAGTTCAGTGGCTCAGTCATGTCCAACTCTTTGTGACCCCATGGACTGCAGCATGCCAGGCTTCCCTGTCTATCACCAACTTCTGGAGCCAACTCATGTCCGTCGTGTTGGTGATGCCATCCAACAATCTCATCCTCTGTCATCCCATTCTCCTCCTGCTTTCAGTCCTCCCAGTATCAAGTTCTTTTCCAATGAGTCAGTTCTTTGCATCAGGTGGCCAAAGTATTGGTTTCAGCTTTAGCCTCAGTCCTTCCAATGAATATTCAGGGCTGATTTCCTATAGGATTGACTGGGAGGATCTCCTTGGAGTCCAAGGGACTCTCGAGGGTCTTCTCCAACACCACAGCCACAGTTCAAAAGCATCAATTGTTCGGTGCTCAGCTCTCTTTACAGTCCAACTCTCACATCCATACATGACTACTGGAAAAACAATAGCTTTGACTAGACGGACATTTGTTGGTAAAGTAATGTCTGTGCTTTTCAATATGCTGTCTAGATTGGTCATAGCTTTTCTTCCAAGGAGCAAATGTCTCTTAATTCCATGGCTGCGGTCACCACCTGCAGTCATTTTGGAGCCCCTCAAAATAAAGTCTCTCACTGCTTCCACTGTTTCCCGAACTATTTGTCATGAAGTGATGGGACCGGATGCCATGATCTTAGTTTTCTGAGTGTTGAGTTTTAAGCCAACTTTTTCACTCTCCTCTTTCACTTTTATCAAGAGGCTCTTTAGTTCTTCTTTGCTTTCTGCCCTAAGGGTGGTGTGATCTGCGTATCTGAGGTTATTGATATTAGAAGAGATTAAAATTAAAACCTGTGATGGGGAGTGGGGGAAGGCACTAAATTAAAAGGGCTTTCCCGATGGCTCAGCAGTTAAAGAATCTGCCTGCAATACAGGAGACACAGGTTCAATCCCTGGGTGTGGAAATACTCTGGAGGAGGAAATGGCAGCCCACTCCAGTATTTTTGCCTGGAGAATTCCATGGACAGAGGAGCCTGGTGGGCTACAGTCCATGGGGTCACAAAGAGTCGGACCTGACTGAGCACATGGCATATAACATGAATCTAAAGCTTTTGTGTAAAAGGTGCTTGGTACAGCCAAGCTCTTTTCCCCTCCCATTTTCATCCATCTTTAGTTTTCTAAGACTCTTTGCACATGCTGGATGGTTTAAACTGTCTCCCTAAGAAAGCAGCAAAACTCATTCCTAGTTGAATTAAACTCATTCCTTTCCAGTGCCAAGAACACACGAAGCAGGATAAAGGGGATTTGGGGTAGAATAATTCAAGCACTTTCAGAAGCAGGATTCTTTATTAGGAAATGCTTGCTTACTGATACAGAAAACAGAATCCACAGGTGGTTTGAGGACACATGAAACACCATGTTGGGGAAAAGGAAGTGAAAGCCAGTCTAAGCTAAGATGAAATAATGACATTTTTCATTTAATTCAGGGCGATCTCATAGTAGAATCAATCTCATTGTGTTGTGTGTTTAGGAGTGCAGTGAAAGTTTCAACAGTAAAATGTTCTAGGGCAAAATAATTAAAAAACACTTCATGAGAACTATGCCTTAGCATCACCACTCAGAAAATACATAAAGATAATTTCTGCTTTTCATGAAATAATCTGCATATTTTAGAGGAAGGGTTGGTGATGGTCCCAATTTTGGAAACCACAGGAGAAAATATAAGGGGGAAACTGAATAGTGTAGAGAGAAAGTTTACATGGCTCTTACCTGTTTCCTCTCCTTGGCAGCAATTAGCTTCATATCCAGCAGTCATTCATCTTTTGCAACAAAGTTAAATAGAAAACTGGCCTCTCATGGCATTGAGGACTCACCTTGTCAAGACCTCATAGTCATGGACTTGATTTTGACTTTTACAAATAGTTGAGGTCGGACTAGTGGTGATGCATGGATGAAAGCTCACAGAGACATATATCAAAAAAAAAGATCATGCTTTTCTATGCATGGAGTTTTACCTTCTTCAAAGTGCCACTCTCTGAATCCTATTTAATGCTTAAAATAACCTCGCAAGGCAGAAATTAATTTCACCATTTTTAGATGAAGAAACAGAGGCCCAGAATGTAAGTGATTTTCTCCAAGTGATCTGGTTAAGCAGGAACTTAAAATTTCTAGAGCCAAATTCAGTTTTCTTCTCCCACAACACCTGCCTCTATTGATTAGAACTTCTCCAAGGGCTTTAAGGCTCACACTTATTGGGAAATCATTATACTGAGAAAACTGAGTTTGTCCTGCACCCAGCTGCTCTTCTCATTTTCTGCTATCAGGCTGGTAAACAGTCTTGAAGGACCTGTTTCAGCAGTTTTCTAACTTGAAGAGGCAAAAGAATCACTGAACATTTTTAAAAAATGCAAATTACTGGGTCTCATCTCCAGAACTTCTGAGATGGTAGGTCTGGATAAAGGCCAGGGAATCTGCATTTTAATAAGCACTGAAGATGCTTCTTTTCCAGTGATGGACAACATGTGCAGTTCTACTTATTTTTCTCCTTAATGCTGCAGTAATAGGTGGAGATCTAGATAATTTGCTTTTCACTTGTCTTTGTCCCTGCATTCATAATACTTTATCATCTCTCAATACCCCCAAAAGGTTCTTCCTGAAACGAAGGCTTTGCCACTGAATTTTGCAGCTTTTTGAAAACAACTGGATGTAATCAAAAGTCTTCTTAGCCTCATTTGCCCTGGACCATCCCATCATGCAGGGTTCAGGATTCACATATTGTGATGACACAGATCTAAGAATCTTTTAACAATTTTTTAACAACGACTTCTAGTGTGAGCAGTCTTGAGCCTGGGGTATAAGTATTCAAAATTTAGAATTATACAGTGCGGTTTTCAACAACTGCTCTACCACTTTAGCTGTGGGAATCTAGTAATTAATTTCTCTGAGCCTTGGTTTCCTCATCTGTGTCATGAGGATAATGACATCTGTCTCATAGGATTCTTATGGAAATTGAACAGATAAAATATATTGAGTTTATATACTGTAAACACTGTAGACTTGCGTGCTGATTTCCTGGGTATTGGCTCCAAACCACAGTATTATCTGTTATTGACTTTTTTCAGAAGGGTAACATGGCAGTTACTGGAGTTGGGTGGCCTAAACAAAACTGGGCTGCAGAGACCGATTTTGTCCAATGACCTGATCAATATGCTCTCAATGCAGCCCCTCAACCCCTCCCCTGCCCCACTCAGGTTTCTATATTCACAAGCCCAGTGAACAGATGGTTTCAGGACAGATAGGAGAAGAACCACTGAAGAGACTAGCTGGTACCTGCCCTAAGCCTGCTGTGTGGACTATGTCTGGTCCTTGGGCAGGGAGCAGGCAGTGTGTTCCAGATGGAGACAGGCACACTCCAGAGTTTTAGAGGGGGTGTCCTCATTTGTGCAGTGAGGTTAGTGTGAATGGATTAACACAGTGAAGACTGAGCTGGTTACCTCGGGAACTGTAGCTTTGGGAACAAGAAAAGACCTTAGGAAGTAAAGCAGGATTTAGTTCTTTTCACCAGCAGCCATAGAAGCAGAGCTGCTGCCCTTGAAAGACCTGTGGGCAGAGGAAAAGAGTGAAGGGGGAGAAATGTCCACACATATGAGTCACCTTTAAGGATCCTGAGAAATAACTGGGGAGACATGGGGAGAGATGCATAGTCCTCAGTTACTGGGGTTGTGTAGATGAGTTTCTCTAGGCTCAGTTCTAGCTTGGATTTTCTCCCTAATCTAAATTCTCTCTCAAGTAGATCTCTTCCTATACGCTGGTGAGATTGGTCTATCATCCAATCTCCAAGCAGGTGGGTATATATTCTGCTGTTCAACAGCTCCTCTTGATGTCTCTCTGGGGATCTCAAACTCCTGTCTCCAAAAGCATCATCCATCAGCAATGCAACTTGATGCTACCCTTGTATTTCTTAGGTCAGTTTATGTTTCCTGCCACCACTCAGCTGTACCAGTTAGCTCCCTTCTTCGGTCACCATTTTTTCCCATCCATAATCAAGCACTGTCAGTTTTACTTCTAAATATTCATGATTCAGTCTATATTTCTCCATCCCATCCATTACTATAGTTAAAGCTACTACTGCGTCTTTCAACTGAATGACTCATCAGCATATGCCTTGGTTCCCCATATCTCCTCTTGCCTTCCTCATTCTACCTCTATCTTGAATAGTTGCCAGAAAGATCTTTTAAAAAGGTACATCTTAGGTGTCATTGTGTAGCTTAAGGCTCTTCAATGCTCCAGCACTGTTTTGAAGGTGAAGATTCTGCTTGTTAACATAGCTGATGTAGCCACACAGGTGGGGACCATGTCAACTCTGTTGCTCCAGCCAGCAGGATCTTTCTTTGGTTGTGCGGAGGTGCCCAGCTCATTCCCATCTCAGGGGTGTTTCATCCATGTTTCTTCTGCTGCCAGAGACTCTTCTTTTTCCTCTTCATCTAGCTAACACCTTGGTTTACATGCCAATCAGAGAATTCTGGCAAGGTATTAAAAACAAACTGAAAACCGTTCTCTAGGCTAAAGTCCCTTAGTATCCTATACTTCCCTATCATACCACGTTTATCTAAATCTTTCTCTAAAGTGTAACCTCTTTTTTGTGTGTAGGGAAACTGTGTTTACTCCATTCACTTTCATGTCACCAGTGCCTAGCACAGTGACCACATAATACCCAACAGATAGTCAATATTCATTCAATGATTGCATAAAAATGAAACCCTGAGGCCATTTCTTTCTGTTTGTCACAGGACTCTCATTTTCAGTAGGGTTCTGCCCGGTGACTCGTCAAACCTCTATGTTAGTGGGCCAGACTGACACATGTACCAGGCATCTAGCATTGTTAACTAAAGAGCTGCATTTCTTCCTTTCCTCCACGAGCAATTACTGCTGCTAAATATTCAAATGTGCCTTGAAAAAGCAGCTCATTACATTATGTTAAGAAATAAATTACTATTTCTAATTGCATCTAGTAGTTAATTACTTCTAATTATTAGTCTGAGTAATAAATTACGCTTCCGATTATGTTGTGGGCACAGTTGGAGCATTCAAAAATGCAATTTTCACAGTTGTTTACATCAGAATATGTTTATGGAATTGTAGAGCCATAATTGCCCCCAAATCATGGTAGCAAAAAATAATAAACATTTGATAAATTCATCTGAAACATGTCAGTTCCTTGTCAGCTTATTTAAGAGATCAAGTATTAAAATGAAACAACCATTCTTGACTTTTTCAGTCTCTCCAGGGGATAACACTATGTTAAAATTAGGATTTTTGCTTTGTTTTGGTTGAATAAGAACTAAATTAGAATTTCTTTTGTTATTTAAGACAACAAGAAAAATAACCAGGACTCTAATAGTGTTAAAAATTAGGATTCACAGCCAGCATACAACTCATAAGAAGAAATAAATTATATCTACATAAAGGGAAATTGCAACAAAGAATAAAATCTCCATAACTATTTTATTGAGTTATAGCATAGCCAACATACGCAATCTAAAGTATAGAGCTTTAGGACTTCCAAACCCCTGGCTTGCATCTTATCACTTCACTTAGCAGTTTCTCAGGTCAGTGACAAAAGTAGATACTCTATGGCAAGCTGTGAGCTGATTTTTAAAAAATTGCCTCCTACTGTTTGCTACAACCACATAACATCACTCTATTTCCCCCTATGGGATTCTGTCACCATCCCCTGTGCGCTGGACAGACTTTTAAGACGCTCAAGATCTTTATCTCCTGGGGATGCCCTTGTGTGATTCCTTCCCCTTGAATGTGGATAGAACCTGTGACTTGCTTCTAACCAATCACATATGGCTTAGATGATGCCATTATGTGATCAATTATTTAAGATTGTAGGGCCCGTCTTGTAGGAGTCTCTGTCTCCCTTACTGGCTTTGAAGAAGCAACCACCATGCTGAAGAACCCTAATATGGCAAGGAGCTAGGAATAGCCTCGAGGAGCTGAGGGTGATCCCTACCAACAGTCAGCAAGAAACTGAAGTTCTCAGTCCTACAAACAAGGGTTCAATTGTGCAACAGTCTACACAAGCTAGGAAACAGATCTCTCCCAGTTGAGCTTCAGATAAGATGGCAGCTCTGGCTGATACCCTAATTGCATCCTTGAGAGACCTAAAATTATTCCCAGCAACATTTCATAAGCAAAAATATAAAAAGATTTTGATCTGGCTAGGCACCAAACCAGAATGAACATGTTGGAGCTTTCTAATGACCATGAGCACTAGAGTCTACCATTTCTTTTCCTCTCTAGTTTGTAGCTAGCTATGACAGCAGAAGTTCATCTGGAGGGAGAAGGGTTATAAGTAGAGGAGTGACATAGTCTGACTTGAGTTTTAAAATAATACTTTGCTGTTTGGGTTGAGAATAGATTGTGGGGAGGCAAAATGGAAAACAGGGAGGAAGAAGGTTATTATGCTTATCCAAGAAAGTGACGGTCTAACATGGTATAGAAGAGGGAGTGAGAGTTGGAATTTAGACTCGGTTTAATGGTAGAGCCAGTGAGATTTGCTGCTGAATTAGATGGGAATATGGGTGGGGAAAGGATAAGAAACAGGAAGGAAGAGAGAGAGAGAGACAGAGAGGTATTTAGATTTTGGTTGGAGCTGGTGGAAGGACAGAGGTCCTATTTGCTGAAATGGGGGAAACTCCTGGAAAGGTGAATTTAAGAGGAAGATAAGGAGTTCAAATTTGTCCATGTGAAGTTGAAATGCCTGTTAATGCTTGTGTTCAACAGTAAGTGGAAAAGGCGAGTCTGGCTCTCTCAGGGGCAGATCTGGTTGGAGGTTCATTTTTGGAAGTTGTCACATATAGTTAGACGATGTTTCCCTGGTGGCTCAGATGGTAAAGCGTTTGCCTGCAATGAGGGAGACCTGAGTTTGATCCCTGGGTTGGGAAGATCCCCTGGAGGAGGAAATGGCAACTCACTCTAGTATTCTTGCCTGGAGAATCCCATGGACAGAGGACCCTGATAGGCTACAGTCCATGGGGTCACAAAGAGTCGGACACGACTGAGTGACTTTACTTTCACTTTTCAAAGTCCGAGACTTGATAAGATCTCCGAGGGACTGGGGATGAGAGAGAGGTGATGCTGGCTCTGGGTCGGGGAGAAGCAGTGGTAAGAAGAGGTTGAATTACAACCAGAGTTAATGGTAGGGAGAAAAAAGTGTTGGAGTTGACTCAGGTTTTTCAATGAACGAGTGGAAGAAAGGAGTTGACAGGTATTGAGATGGGGCTGATGAGAGGAGGAGCAGGTGTGGGAGACAATCAGAAATTTGATTTTCCTTTCATTAGGGTGGGGGTGGCAGCTGTGTGTAATTCCTTCCCCCTCATGATCCCTAGAGAATCCCATGGACAGAGGACCCTGATAGGCTACAGTCCATGGGGTCACAAAGAGTCGGACACGACTGAGTGACTTTACTTTCACTTTTCAAAGTCACGAGACTTGATAAGATCTCCGAGGGACTGGGGATGAGAGAGAGGTGATGCTGGCTCTGGGTCGGGGAGAAGCAGTGGTAAGAAGAGGTTGAATTACAACCAGAGTTAATGGTAGGGAGAAAAAAGTGTTGGAGTTGACTCAGGTTTTTCAATGAACGAGTGGAAGAAAGGAGTTGACAGGTATTGAGATGGGGCTGATGAGAGGAGGAGCAGGTGTGGGAGACAATCAGAAATTTGATTTTCCTTTCATTAGGGTGGGGGTGGCAGCTGTGTGTAATTCCTTCCCCCTCATGATCCCTCCTTCCTCAGAAGATGCAGAAGGTAGTTGTGAGGGAGCAAAGCTGAATGGTAGGGTGCTAGATAAAGTGCTTCATGACACAGGGTTCACCCTCTTTTCAGTTTGGAGGGAAGTTCAAGGTCACCTTTTCATCTGCAAGGGCCTCCCAGGGCAATGCAGAGGCCATCATTTCCCTCTTATCTTTCACCCACCAGCAAGCCTGCAATCTTCAATTTGAGATGTAAGCAAGTGAAGTTCAAAGAAAGACAGGAGAGCCCTTTCCTGCAAGAGGGAACATATGGCTTGAAAAAGGCAAACATATTTACTATCTGGTCTTTCCTTTTCAGAAGTTTGCCAATCTCTTACCTAAGCATAATTAGTACATCTGAATTCAAGCTGTTTACCCTAAAAATTTTCCAAGAGATATGTGTGTGTACATAAATATACATATATATTTTTGCTTATATATACACACACACACAGAATGGTTATTTGATTTCATAGTCAAACTAAAAACTCAAGTGCAACAGAAGAGACAAGACACAGGAGTTAGAATTCACTGAGTTCTAAGTATTTTTGAGTGGAGGAAAGTTACAGCGTTACTTTCTGGGAATGAGATTTATTTGTGCTGGTGCTGTTTTTGAGAATCTGGGCTCTATCTTAATATGTACACCTGTATTCCTACAAAAGGCCTTCTCCTCTACAGAGTTTGTTGACAGTTTCAACATACTCCCTTGAGTATCTGTGTTAGAGACATAATATGTTTCTGATAGATTGCTAGGTATTGAAAATATGAAACCTTAAAAGAATAGAGCTGAAGATGTCATCAATTACAAAATAATACATTGGTCTCAGTATGCATGCATGTGTGTGTGTGTGTGTGTGGCAGGGTACAGAGAAAAACTGGGGAACAGTTGGTAAAGGCAAAACCCAGCTGGCTTAACTATTTTGGGAATTGGAGACATCTAATACATCCAAACTTTGGGAAACACTATATGACAATTTGTTGGAACGTGAAAAAGAGAGAAAATTCACAGTGGGGTATTATGTTCAAAATAGAATTACTGTCAGCATCATGGATGACCTCAACATTGATGACCCTTTGAACAAATCTGACCTATGGGTCATCTTGAATCCCCTACATTTGTTCTTAAGGACAGACACACCTTGGTCCTTGTCATTACTTAGAACTGCTTGACATGTGCATGATGAATAATAATCAGTCCAAGCTGTGCAAATATGGGAGTTGCTTCCTGGGGCCCAGTGAGCACCCTGTCTTGGGGAATGTTGAAGCAGGGGGTGGGCAGTTCCTCATCAAAGATGCTAGAAATGTCACTTGACCTATAGTTGGTGCGAATAAATATTCACTGAATGATAAAACCAAAGGAGTTAGATTAGAGAACTTCCAAATTTTATTCAAGCCAATTCTCTGATCCTAAGCTCAGCGAACACTTTTATAGCACATTCGTTTCTTTTCTAGGCATACAGATGGCATTTCTCAGCCTCTCCTGAACCCAAAGAGATCTTGTTCTCTCTTTTCCCATGAATACCAGAAGGCCAATGCTGAAGATCCTGATGTTACAGATGAAAGGAACCTGGATCCCTGAGTTACTTTTAGGAGGAAGTAAGTCCAGCAGTGTTGCCCAGTCACTTTGGACTGTGATATGAACAGAAAATAAAATTTTTATTTTGTTAATGCCACTCAGATTGGGGGTTGTTTGTGGTAACAATAGTGTTAGTTTTCTATGTGATGCATTTGTATTACGTGACTAATTAGATAAAAACAAATCAAATTCAGGAAAAGGAACACCTTACATTGAAAAATTAATTTCTACAGAGCAGTGGAAATGAATGAACTAAAGCCACATGTATAGAAACAGAAACATAATGTTGGGCAAAACATTTACATAATGTAAATTACACATGAATACATACCATATGATGCCATTTATATAAAGCACAAATATACACAAGACTAAGCAATGTATTGTTTAGTAATACAAACATGTGGCCAAGCTGAAAAACAAAGCAAAATGCAGGACGGTATTAAGCTAGGAGAGAATAGGCAGAGGAATTTTAGGAGGAAGGGTAACAGAGGAATTTGAAACTCTGAGCAGTATTCAATTTTTTAAATTTGGTTGGAAGTATTTATTTTATCTCTATAATATATACATCATATGTATTATTTTGAACATATGAAAATATTATGATGGTGTCAAACCATGTTAGATGGTGTCACATCTAACTTTTCAATTCAATCACATACGTAGGGAGTTGCCTAGTGGTCTAGTGGTAAAGAATCCTCCTGTCAATGCAGGGACAGGGGTTGGATCTCTGGTCCGGGAAGATCCCATATGTTGTGAAGCACCTCAGCCCATGTGCCACAACTACTGAGCCCATGCTTGGAGCCTGTGCTCCACAACGCACACCACAATTTAGAAACTCACACACTGCACCTAGAGAGTAGACCTAGCCTGCTGCAACTAGGGAGAGCCCGTGGCAAGCAGTGAAGAACCAGCACAGCCAAAAACAAGCAAGCAAGCGAATGCTTAAAAGCTATTACATGGATAGTGGATATTATTCAATTATACATAATTATATACCATACATTCAATTATGGTTTGCACAAAAATACTTGATTTTGTGCTGTGTATTACCGCACACACTGCAAATTTATAGACATGTCTTACTGCAAAAGCTATCTGAAAAACCTTGAATCTGGGTGATTTAATGTATCTTCAAAGATAATTTTGATTAAATGCACAAGTTACTTAATTGCTCATGTTGGAACCCAAACTTTTGATAAGATGCTATTTTGATGCTACTTTGTTGAATGACACGGATCACACTAAAGAAGTGTTTTTCAAACTGAGATCTCCAAATTTCTACAAGTTAACAAGCTAGTTTGGGAATTTTGCGATTTTGGGAGTAATTGTTCATTTGCTTGCAGTCAGGGTACCTAAGCCAATAGGTCACTCTCTGTTTTAGCCTAGAATTAAACTCAGTCTGGTTACAGTGCTTACATATTTCATGCTGATTAGAAGTACTGGTTAGCAATTTATCTGTCTTTGATTAATTAAACAGGGGAAAAGCCAATTTGTTACTAGTCTCAACTTGGAAGATGAAATTTTTCAAAGCACAAGGCTCATGGGAAGAAATTAATAAAATGAATCCCTTCTGGTGAATAGGTTTAGAATCAGTGTCCCATATTAACTCAAGTTCATTTTGTGTTTATTCATTTTTTAACTCACATTCAATCATATCTGCTGAGTGCCAACTCTGCCAGATAGTCCTAAGCACTGGGGATAGAATAGTGAACATATCCAATATCCTTGCTGCTATGGAGTGAATGTTTGTGTCCACTGCAAATCCATATGTTGGAGCCCTAACATCCACTATAGCTGTACTTAGAGGTGGGGCATCTAAGGGAAGGTTAAATGAGATTATATTTGGTTGTGGGGGGCCATGTTGATCTAACTGGACTAGTGTCCATATATGAAAAGACACCAGTATATGTGAATTCTCTCTCTCTTCACATGCGTACACCAAGCAAAGGCCATGTGAAAACAGAACAAGAGGCTAGCTGTCTCCAAGCCAGGGAGAGAGCTCTCACCAGAAACCAAATGGATTAGAATCTTTATCTTAGACTCATAGCCTTCAGAACTTGAGAGAATAAACTTCTGTTGTATGTCACCCATGGTATTTCCTACCAGCCTTTTTGTATACATGGATATAATTATCTATGTATAAGTCACCTATGGTATTTCATGGCAGCCCAAGCAGACTAAGACTTTGTCCCTGTAGAAATAATAGCAGTGTGATGGCTCTTAATAGGAGTAATAGTATTGCTGACAAAGGGAAAGGAACAAACATTCCTGTTGGGAGGCATATATCATAAAGATGCAAAACATTTTCCATGGGGTCTGACAACTCTGGGTTTAAATGACCTTTCTTGGTCATTTAGGGCTTTCCAGGTGGCTCTAGTGGTAAAAACCTGCCTAACAGTGCAGGAGACATAAGAGACATGGGTTCGATCCCTGGGTTGGGAAGATCTCCTGGAGGCAGGCATGGCAACCCACTCCAGTGTTCTTGCCTGGAGAACCCCATGGACCAAGGAGTCTACAGTCCACAGGGTCGCAAAAAGTCAGACAAGACTGAAACGACTTAGAGCGCATGCACACACTTGGTCATTTAATGACTGGAGAACTTGGGTAAGGGACTTAATTTCTTGAAGCCTCAGTTTCCCCCCAGGTGTTAATAAAATGGGAAAGCAGTATGTACTTCACAGGGTTATTGTGAGCAGTAGGTGAACTTGTACAACACTTGACGCAGCCCCTATACATAGAGAAACCTCACGATATTAGCTATCTCAGATGACAATTCACATGCCCCTTTAATCTTCATAACAAACCCAAAGTGAATGTTGGACATTTTCTTCATTTTGGAAACATGAAAATTGGGGTCAGAGAAATTGGAAGACTTTCTTTAGATGATATGCGTTCTCAAAAGCAGAGATGTCGGAGTTTAGACCCAGGTCTGTCCACCACCAAAGCTTGAGTTGTCTCCCTGCCTTATGGTTCCTCTGTGCAACCAGTTTGAAAAAGCTGAGAGACTTGATAGAATCCTGTCCTTCCAGCTCAGTGATTCTCAGCCATGCAGGGGGAAGATGAAGATAGTTAAGTTTGAAAAAGCACGTAGTTTCTTTGATTTTATTTTATGGATTAAAAAAAACATGTAATAATATCTTACCATTGGCTTTATTTACTCTATAATTTAATTCAAGATGTTGGATTAGGAAGGGAAAGAATGATTTTTTTATACAAAGAGGGCATGGTTTAGAAAATAGATTGAGACTCTGCTCTCCTGGGGTCTCCTCAATAACAGGTCCATATTTTGAGCCTTTCTGCAGCTGTTAGGGCTTAACCTGGGGCTCATAGGAAATTTCTATGAAACTGAAGTGAGGCTTAAAAAAGTATGGCTTTCGTATAACTAACAGAAGCCACATGCCAATAAAGATGCTGGCTGGACTTATATGTGTATGGCATTGGGCTGGAGTAGCTATCTATAGTATTCTAGTTAGGTTGCTCCCAAGTGAGCAGTAGAGAGCTACATTTCTGCTAATTATCATAACCAATTAGTTGAATTCTGAATGAAAAATCTTCAGGGCAAAAATCACTGTTTCCCATTGCTCACAATGAGTTATTGAATTGCGTTACATGCGATGATTGCTCCATGACACATAGAGAAGACACACACATTCCCAAAATGCAGCAGAAATAATCAGTAAGCAGCAGAGGCATATGGAGCTGATAGAAGCACTGAGACAAAACTGGTATCAAGTGGCAGCTCAAGTCTTATTTTGGCACCAAACTTGTGAACTACCATACCAACAATACTTCTGGTTTTTAAAGCTTTTCAGATCCTGGAATTGAGGATGAGGAATTAGGAAACATATTTTCACTTGACAAATGTGGAAAATGAAGGCTGGCAGGATTATTTTCCTTGGGCATTTGTAAGAATTGCTTGCCTAGTTCCATTTTGAAGTTAGACTAAGATTTGAATGTAGACTTAGACACTTTTAAGCAGTGTGACTTAGGCAAGTAGTTAATACTTTGTGAATCCATTTAATGCAAAACAAAAATAATAATTCCCATCTTGAGAATTATCAAAAGAATTGACTTATATAACATATTTCAGTGTATGACTATTGACAGATATAATAGTCATTTTACTGAGCTCTCTTTGCTCAGTATTATTCTTCAAGGCACAAGTCAATGAAAATTCTCCAAATACACTGACTGGAATGATGAAGTCAGGTGAGCAGCTAAATGGACTTTAAATACACATGAATGAGGCTTTTGGTTGCAGGAGCCATACTTTTGGAAAGAGCAGTGATTTTCTTCCAGGTTAAAACCCTGGCTTTGAATATCAAAAATCAAAGAGCCCCAGAAGGCTCATGAAGTATAGATCTTTATACCATAGATTACAGCATGTTATGAATGAAAGTTGGTATAAAAATCATTTTTCTCTCCTGCCATAATACACATCCCAAAGGAAAATAAAAGATCTGGACAGTGGGAGACACTCTTGAGGGGTCTTTGAACCCTGTCCTTGGGGTAGAACTTGAGAAGGTTTCAGAGGACCTGAGAACAGATGAAACTTGTGTGTGAATCCCCATGACATCCACAGAGGATCTACAAAGTTCCTGAGAATTTTTACCATCATAAACACTGTCAGCTTTGACTAAAAGAGAGTACTAAATGAAAGAAGGCTGTCAGCCTTCTACAGTCTACTGGCAAGAAACAAGCTGGTGAAACTACTCAGCTGCAAGCAAGTACTATCTTTTATGAAAAAGTAAGGAAAACTGAGGGGATGGAGTCACGTCCAGAGGGTAGTAATGAGTCTAGAGCAGGGAGTCTGGAGCCCTAATGGAGGAGTCCTATGCCTTGGAGAACTGTTCACAGGCCTTGAAACCTAATGGAATTTTCCTAGCTGAATTCAGAATTGCTTGACTATTTTTTACCTTTCAATTTCTTCTTTTTTTGAACAAGAATGCCTATAACTGTCATTTGATGTCTTTCCCAACACTTCATTTGCAAGTAGCTAACTTATTTCTTGAGTTTCACAGGTTTATAGACGGAGAAGAATTGTGCCCTAGGATGAATTATACCCTCACCCTTGCCTAATTTTTGTAATTTAGGTACTGAGATTTGGGACCTTTGAGCTGATTAGATTTACATGAGGTTTCAGATTTTAAGTTGATCCTGTAATGTATTGATGCTTTTGGAGAATTTGGGATGAAATGAATGTGCTTTGCATGGGGGAGGGGGGCAAATATGAATCTTTTGGGCTAAAGGAGACTGCGATAGGTTAAATAATGACTTCTCAAAGATGTTCACATCCCTAGTCTCAAAGTAGGAAAATGTTACTTTACACATGAGAGAATGTTGCAAATGTGACTAAGTTAAAGATACTGAGACTGAGATATTATCCTGGACGGTCAGTTAGTTCAGTTCAGTTGCTCAGTTGTGTCCGACTCTTTGCGACTCCATGAATTGCAGCATGCCAGGCCTCCCTGTCCATCACTATCTCCCAGAGTTCACTCANTTGCACGAGAAGAGTCCTGTTCAGGATCTACTTGACTTGTTGCATGAAAACTTACATATTCGGGATCTACTTGACGTGGTGCATGGTAACTGACATTAAGTGATGTAATTAATATGTTGCATGAAAACTAATGTGTTCCTGATCTGCGTGACACAATGCATGAAAAATGACATTTTCTGATGTAGTTAATATGTTGCACTAAAACAGTCCTGTTCAGGATCTACGTGACTTGCTGCATGAAAAATGACATATTCGGGATCTACTTGATGTTGAGCATGAGAACTTTCATTTCCTGATGTAATTAAGGAGTTGCATGAAAACAGTCCTGTTCAGGATCCACGTGACTTGCTCCATGAAAACTGACATGTTTGGTATCTACTTGATGTGGTGCATGAGAAGAGGCATTTCCTGATGTAATTACTGTGTTCCACGAAAACTGACGTGTTCCTGATCTACCTGACCCATTGCATGAAAAATGACATTTCCTGATGTAATTACTGTGTTGCATCAAAATTTACATGTTCCTGATCT
>SJXQ01009381.1:66569-95885 GCA_006408695.1 Aepyceros melampus
GATAATTGTGATATTGAATGGTTTGCCTTGGAGACAAACACAGATCATTCTGTTGTTTTGAAGAAGGGAATGGCAAGCCACTTCAGTATTCTTGCCTTGAGAACCCCATAAACAGTATAAAAAGGCAAAACGATAGGATACCAAAAGAGGAACTCCCCAAGTCATTAGGTGCCCAATATCTATCTATGTCCACTGGAGATCAGTGGAGAAATAACTCCAGAAAGAATAAAGTTATGGAGCCAAAGCAATAACAACACCCCGTTGTGGTTATGACTGGTGATAGAAGCAAGATCCAATGCTGTAAAGAGCAATATTGCATAGGAACCTGGAATGTCAGGTCCATGAATCAAGGCAAATTGGAAGTGGTCAAACAAGAGATGGCAAGGGTGAACGTCGACATTCTAGGAATCAGTGAACTAAAATGGACTGGAATGGGTGAATTGAACTCAGATGACCATTATATCTACTACAGTGGGCAGGAATCCCTCAGAAGAAATGGAGTAGCCATCATGGTCAAGAAAAGAGTCTGAAATGCAGTACTTGGATGCAGTGATTTTGGAGCCCAGAAAAATAAAGTCTGACACTGTTTCCCCTGTTTCCCCATGAAGTGATAGTAGGCCCAATATAATCATGTAGGTCTTTAAAAACAAAGACAATTTTCTAACTTTAATGAGAAAATAAGATGTGAAGTTTGAAGCAGAGTCAGAGAGATGCCACCTGGCTGACTTTGAAGATGGAGGAAAGGATCCACAAGCTGAGGAATGCATGCAGCCTCTAGAAGATGGAAAAGTCAAGGAAACAGGATCTTTCTTAGAGCCTCCAGAAAGAACAGCCTGCTGACTCCTTGATTTTAATCCAGGGAAACCCATTTTGGGCTTCTGAACCTCCAGAACTATGAGAAGATAAATTTGTGCTGTTTTAAGCCACTAAATTTGTAGTGATTTTCAACAACAGCAACAAAAATTGAATGTAGGCATATAAAAGTATTTCTCATGTGAATCTTTCTAGAAAACAGGTAAAAGCCATCACTATGGCAAAGAAGTCTGGAATAGCAAGAGATTTCAACCACAGACTTCACGAAATAAGTAGCATGTGAGCTTGGCACTAGTTATATCTGATGGAGAGGACTCTCTAGTGGAGTCAAAGACCAGTGGCCTCAATGTATATGCAGAATGCAATGGGATTGGCGACCATCTGGGGTGTCATTCATTAAAAGAACCAGACACTTTCTGCCCACTGCTTTGAGATCATTTTAGTTACTGTGCTTCTGGGACTAGAAACCTCCATATATGTTGCAGTAGGAATTCCTAAATCACATTGTTCATGATCAGTGCTCTTGGAAGGCTCAGTGATTTTTATATATACAGCAGAGACTTGCATGAATTTGGTCTTACTTTTGTCAACTTCCTGAGTGACCTTGGGCAAATCATCAGCCATCTCCTGGGTTGCTTTCTTCTTCAAGAAGATAACAGTAGACTAGTCTCCTTCTTTTACATTTTTTTTGGATCATTCTTATACTTCTGCCATATTTCCAGCTTTCAGGAGAGTGGGAGGGTGAATTAGAAACTTTCTTTCAAGGGCTTTGAACTTTTCTACAGAGTGATTCTCAAACTTATTTAGGAGACAAAGCATCTGGAAGGCATGGTGCTTTTTGAAGAATACCATGAAATACTGATTGATATATTTAATTCTGGGATATGCAATAGGAACAGTTTTACTTCCAGACAATATGACAATCTGTGCATCATTTAAAAACTACCACCTTGAGTACACATGTCCATGAAAGGAACAAGCTGTTGGTCTAAACATGATTGGCTGTTTCTGAGTTGTTCTGGTAATATTTGTCTGCTGCTTGTTCACTTATTTTTTCATCTGCCAGTTCTTTAGGTAGCAGATGTCTAACATTTCAGAAAAATATATATGAGAATAAAACTTGAAATTGAGAAAAATGTGATACTTTTTTCCCCCTGATGAAATACCATTATTTGGTTTCATGGCAGAACACCCCTATTAACACTTCAGAGACCTGACATTCAGTATGGGCTATGAGAACTCCTATTACTGTCAGTACATAATGAGATTCCTGAAGGGAAAGGCCAACATCTTATTTCTTTTTGTCTTCTGAAACATATTTAAATTGTTATTCTCTCTTCACTATTTAATAATAATACTAATATTTACTAAACGCTTACTGTTTCTCAGATGTAGTGCTAAGCCCTGAGCATATATTAAGATAGGATTATAGGATACTATTATTACTATCCCAGTCTTAGAGATGAGATAGTGAAGCTCCCAAAGATGAGCTGCTCAAGGTCACACAGCTGATAAATGGAAGAGTCAGTATTCAAACCTATGACCTGACCCCTGAGCCTAATCCCAGAACCTTGAATAACTGTTCTCCCTGAACCTTAATCTCATTTTCTCCCCATACCTGCCCTCATTTCTGAGATGCTCTAAGTTCTCCCATCCAGAGATGATTATGGAACTCACTCTGAGTCTATGCTTTCTATCCTCAGCCAGTTTAGCACTTCCTGGAGTACCAAGTAGTATATGACCACGTGGGTCCTGCTGTGAGTGAAGAACAGTGCAAAATAGCAGATAGAGACATGATTTTTGCTGTAGGGAGGTCCTCTCACTCTTTACCTTTGACTTGGTTTCCATTCAAATGTCAACTTTCAGAGAGATACTTTCTTGATCATAATACCTTAAAATCTCTCTCTTTTTCCTGATGCCACGCTTGTTTCCTTTGTCCCACGGCACATACCCCATACCAGAAAATACTTGTTTACTTACTTGTCTATTGCTTGGTCCCTCTTTCCAAGAATGAAACCCGTAGGAGGGCAAGGTCCTTAAATATCTTCCTCACACTAGTATCTTCAGTACCTGGAACAATGATAATATGTAATGTTTACTCAAGTATTTATTGAAGAAATAAAAGAATGAATATGCTGACACGTTTGTTTTTGAAATAAATAAATAGTGAGTATTGACTTTGTTAGAACAGTTAGAACTGGACATGGAACAACAGACTGGTTTCAAATAGGAAAAGGAGGACGTCAAGGCTGTGTATTGTCAGCCTGCTTATTTAACTTATATGCAGAGCACATCATGAGAAATTCTGGGCTGGGCTGGAAGAAGCACAAGCTGGAATCAAGATCACCGGGAGAAATCTCAATAACCTCAGATATGCAGTGACACCACCTTATGGCAGAAAGTGAAGAGGAACTAAAAAGTCTCGATGAAAGTGAAAGAGGAGAGTGAAAAAGTTGGCTTAAAGCTCAGCATTCAGAAAACGAAGATCATGGCATCTGGTCCCATCACTTCATTGCAAATAGATGGGGAAACAGTGGAAACAGTGGCGGGATTTATTTTGGGGGCTCCAAAATCACTGCAGATGGTGACTGCAGCCATGAAATTAAAAGACGCTTGCTCCTTGGAAGGAAAGTTATGATCAACCTAGACAGCATACTAAAAAGCAGAGACATTACTTTGCCAACAATGGTCTGTCTAGTCAAGACTATAGTTTTTCCAGTAGTCATGTATGAATGTGAGAGTTGGACTATAAAGAAAGCTGAGAATTGATGCTTTTGAACTGTGGCGTTGGAGAAGACTCTTGAGAGTCCCTTGGACCACAAGGAGATCTAATCAGTCAATCCTAAAGGAAATCAGTCATGAATATTCATTGGAAGGACTGATGCTGAAGCTGAAACTCCAATACTTTGGCCACCTGATGTGAAGAACTGACTCATTGGAAAAGACCCTGATGCTGGGAAAGATTGAAGGTGGGAGGAGAAGGGGACGACAGAGGATGAGATGGCTGGATGGCGTCACTGACTCAATGGACATGAGTTTGGGTACACTCTGGGAGTTGGTGATGGACAGGGAGTCCTGGCATGCTGCAGCCCATGGGGTCGCAAAGAGCTGGACATGACTGAGTGATTGAACTGAACTGAACTGATTGACTTTGTGCTGGACATTGTTCTAAGTATCAGGAATGTCACACATTGTAAAGCAAACTACTTTTAAAATGCTGACTTGTGTCTTCAAATTATCAGCAGTCTGACCATTTGGTCAAAATTAGGATGATCATATAGCCTGGTTTGCCTTGGATAATGCTTTGTCCTGACATGAGCATAAACAGAGCCCCTTTCACTCTCCAAAGTGTCCTGGTTTGGATGATAAATTATATATTCGCCATAGGTGTTAGGTGTTAGCGCTCAGTCGTGCCCGACTCTTTGTGACCCCATGGACTGCAGCCCTCTGTCCATGAGATTTTCCAGGCAAGGATACTGGAGTGGGTTGCCATTTCCTTCTCCAGGGGATCTTCCCAACCCAGGAATCGAACCCAGGTCTCCTGCCCTGCAGGCAGATTCTTTACCAACTGAGCTACAAGGGAAGCCCACATATTCGCCATAATTTAACTTATTGTATCAGTGTAATAAAAACCAGCAGAAAGACAAACAGCAGACGAAGTAAAACCCTGGTATATGTCAGTCAAACAATGGATCTGGTTGCTGTGCCTAGTATTCATTTTGTTATTGCAAGTGATAGTGAAATCTTTCAGGCTGACCGAAGCAAAAACATAAAGGGGCATTGACAGGTTTATGTCATTGAAAAATCTGCTGTGTTGCTTCCCTTATTCCTGAGCATTTCCTGGCTCACATTTCCTAGCATCTAATGGCAGTGACATTTCAGTTCAAGTGGAGCTGAGGAGAGGCAGAGCCTTACCCAGGAGTAGTTATACAAGTCCTGAGGTTGACTCAGACTGGTCCGGCTTGGGTCATACACTCCTCCCCTTCTCCCCAAGGAAAGATGGTGTGCTGATTGGCTAAGGCATGGGTTTTGTTTCCATCCTTGTAGCTGAATACACCACATATTCAGAGAATGGAGGAGCAGTGTCCAAAAAAGGAAATCAGGAATTTTCCAGAAGGAAAGAGAATGTATTCAAGATATGGGCAGGGAACCTTAAGTGTCCTCTACAGTGTATGTGGTTGTGGAGGTCCAAATGTGCCCACGTGTATGTTTTATAGGCTGAGCAACTATTAACAAACCTGACCAATAGCTTCAACCATATCTACACTGTGTCTTTCTTAGGTTCTTGTTTTATAGATCCAAATAAAGCTTTATTTTTCCATCCTATTACCACTTCATGTAAGAATTCCTTACTATCACTATTGTATACGGCAAGGTTTCTTTACTCATTCATAGTATTCCTATGTACAGATATTCCAGTCGTCACTGCACAGAGACTACAATTGAGTTGTGCTGTATGGAGATCCTCTGCAATCCTAACAGACATAGAAAATCAGGTTAATTGATTTACTCAGGGTTGTCCTCTAAATGCTATCCTCTTTCACTTACAGAATCTTGTCAACTGAAAAGAGTTCTCATGCTGTTTTACATGGAGAAGAAGTAATCATCTTTACCATTACATTCTCTCCGTGACTTTAAAGAAACATTTTATGAAGCCTTGGATATTATACGGTATTCTCATTTTTGTTTTACATTTAGATAGATTAAGCAAAAACAGATTTTAAAAAATCAATGAACCATCTGTAGTGTTTATTCCCTTAAGTCCATAGACATGATTAATTCTATAAAGAGGGTATACAAGGCACCAGAATTTATGTTGTTTGGGTCTCTTTGTTCTATGTTAGCCATTTAAATAGCTCCCAAATCAAACATGGAAAGAAACATGGGAACTTAAAGTGTGGTTCTTGAATTTTAGTGTTCACAATAATCACTAGGTGTTCTTGTTAAAAATACAAATTCCCAGCTTTTTCTCCAAAATATTCTGATTCAATATGTTTCTGGAATTTGCATTTTTAACGAGCACCCTGATGAATGTGATGTGATGTTTACACAAATGTTCTTTGAGAAACAGAGATTTTTGAAATACAAAGATAATAAAAATGAAACGAGGCATCCTTTTCTGCATCCATTTTCATTCATTGCATACTAGGTGCCTATGATGGTCACAGTCCTAGGAATGTATAGTTTTTGGATTTCCAAAACAGTCTGTCATTTTTCTTTTGGTATTCACACTGACAATGGTTTGGAAAAAATTATCTATTTAAAAAAGAGGCAAATATCCAAAGACCAGAGACATGAAAGGCCCTAGACTCTAGGGAAGGTTTTTGAGTGCAACGTGTCTTTCCTTCTGAAATCTCCTTTAGGAGGAGAGGCGGGCTGCAGCTCAGGGGCTGGTCTCCCGTCTTTAGATGGAAGTGGCAGCGTAAGAGGTACTCAGGGTGATGTAGCAAAGAAGAAGTGGGAAATATGCAGGTACTTCGATAACACTTTCCTCTGCTTTCTTATTTCTCGATCAAACCAAGAGAAAGAACATTCTCCCTTGGCAGATGTTGCATGAGAATGGCAAAACAACTGTAAAATCTCTGCCATAGCCTGGGATAAAAGATGCAAAAGAACGAACATTTATTTTGTGCCTCTGTGACCGCTAGGGACACTGAGGCTCAGATTTGGTGGGATTAAGAATATCGCCCCATTTTATACATGAAGAAGTTGAGGCATTGAGAAGTAACTTTCTCTAGGAACTACCATGTGGTGGAACTAAAATTCAAAACAGGTCACCTGACTCTAGGCTTCCCTGGTGGCTCAGACAGTAAAGACTCTATCTGCAATGAGGAAACCTGGGTTTGATCCCTGGGTCAGGAAGATCTCCTGGAGGAGGGCATGGCAACCCACTCCAGTATTCTTGCTGGGAGAACTCCATGGACAGAGGAGCCTGGGGGCTAACAGTCCATAAGGTCGCAAAGCGATTGAGCAACACACACACATACACACACACACACACACACACACACACACATAATCGGACTCTACCAGCCATCAGAGTTCATGTCTAAATCCAAAGCTCATGCTTTTCCTCTATTTCACAATGCTTGATCTAGTCTTGGTCCAGTTGAACCAATGAAGGTTTTTATAAATAGAACAGAATCTTTTAAGAGTAAAGTTATGGAGGAACAGGAAGAATGAATTTAGTTTGCAGAAAAATACCTGGTCCTGAACTGTGACATGACAGCAAGTACAGTAGGTCTAGGCTTCCAACCACGTCTTTCTCTTCTGTTACAAAATTTTCAGACTGTTTCCTGGGACTGAGTTGAGAATATGTGCCACGTGAAAGTGGAAGCCCAGAAACAGCTCATTTGAACTGGCGGGTGGAACTGTGTTGTGAGCAAATGTGACTTCAGCAAGACCAAGGGGCAACCAAAGAGAAGATAGAAGAGCACAAAGATGGTTCTAAGCTTCAGTGACTTGAGAGAGTACGTCCAGTCTATCACCAGAAGTTCTGAAAGTTGCTGAAAGGAATGGCTGGAAGAGCCAGGTGACTGTCAGACCAGTTCGTTTCCTAAAACTTTGCTGCAAGCAGATGCCTTGAATAAATTTTGCTTTTCATTTTAGGAAGAAAAGAGGCTCCTCTGTCCATTGGACTGGAGTGGGTTGCCATTTCCTTCTCCAGGGGATCCTCTCTACCCAAGGATCAAACCTGCATATCTTGCGTCTCCTGCATTGGCAGGTGGATTCTTTACCACTGTGCCACCTGGGAAGCCCTTAGGATTAGTGAGGGAGCAGAAATTGACTGTTGCTATCTTTTAGGTAGATGTGATATAAATGATTAAAATTTATATACATACATATATGTATATATATATTTGGTCAGTTTCCATTATGTATACACAGATACATCTGTTGTTTCAGGAACTTATAAAATTGCTTTGTTAAAAATTATAATATTCCATTTGCTAAAAGAGGAATAGTGACACTAGAAGAGTTGGAGGAAAGAAAGAAGGAAGTGAATCATTTGAATATATAAATTATCTGGAAATGGCATGGGTATCCTGTATGTTAGCACATTAAACAGACCTATAAAATCCCTTGACTTCTTTTATAAATGATATGAAGAATGTAAATGCATGCAAATAAAGTCACGAACTAAACTAAATGGGGAAATCTAAGAGAGGAGCATGATATAATATTTTATTTCTCACTCTCAGTCACCAAATAGCATGGCAACCAAGAGACATGTTTGAAGAGGCTCAAAGTTCCCAGAGCAAAGTATACCCAAAAATGGCATGGTTCAAAATATGAGGATGGGGAAAGGTGATCAAAATCAGTACTTTGACAGCTCTTTCATCTTTGAGACAATTGTGATAGATGTCTTCTCTCTTGTGGTGTTAAAAATCACAGCTAGGTATTACTCCCTTGTAGACTGGGAATGTCAGGGTAGATCATAATTTCAAAAAAATAAAAATCAATATGTTTTCTTTTATTTACAGTGATTAATTGTGTTTACCAAAAGTACGGTAAGTCACTGTACAATCATTCTGTGAATTTTCACTTTATAGGTCAGCTGTTTTAAACTTTATTTTTTAAAAAAGTAGAATAATTATCTAGTTATGTAGAGTATTTCTTTCCTGGCAAATCTCACAGAAAGCAGATGAAAGAGGAGCTGCTGCTGTTAAATCAGGGGTGGAAGCCCTAGGGCTGTGTCTCTCCATCTCTCACTCCGGGGTGGTTTATGAAGCTGTATCTCTCAGACATACCCTAGGGCTCTATGAAATTCAATTTGAAAACCACCATGGAAGATTAGTAAGCTGGAGAACTAAATCCTCAAGTATTCTCTCTCTCTCTCTCTCTCTCTTTTTTTAATAGCGTGTATCATCTAGATAATTCTTGATCCCTCTATTGTATGTAGACAGAACTGATCAGTTGATTCAGGAGACCACTGGAGTATGTACTTTGTGGTCTGTGAACCACAACATTGCCACACTTTTCATTGACTGGATTGTGGAAAAGAAGAGTTGAACCAACTATGCACACACATACATACCCCGAATTTTCCCCATGGTTTTCTCCCTGTCTTCTCTCCAATGTCTTTCATTGTCTCTCTTTAAATTAGAGAAAAGTCTTCAGGGTTCAACCCAATAGTCCTTTCTGTGTAGCTTTCCCTCACCACGACTGGAGAAACAACTGCTTCCCTTTTATCACTGAATCTTGTTATACAGATATTATGTTCTGTTGTATGGTGATTGTATATCTATTCTACCTATTTATTCACTGATTCATTCCATAAATATTGATTAAGCACCTCTTATGTGCTGAATGCTATTCCAAGTGCTGGAGATTCAGTGCTAAACAAAACAGGCAAAACGTATGAGGTCAAAAAGAGAAGTCACGTTATATTTAGCTCTATCACCCCATGCTTAGCATCTGGCACATCAAACAGCTCAATAAATGTATCAACATGAAACATCATAAGATTTGTTATTTCAGCACCACTCATGGTTTATACATGCAGGAGAGTGGGTTTGAACCCAGAGAATATTTCTCTATTTGCACTACATTTTGTAAGTCTTCTTGCCCTTGTCATGGAAGACATGAGAGTTCATCATTCACTCGGCTCAGTTTATTTTTGGCTTCCATTATCTCATAGAAATAGCTTTTGATGAAGATAAGTTCCTTAACTGCCAAGACTGTATTTTTAGAAGGTATGAGAAAGAAAGCATTACTGGCATTTTAGTTGGTTTTGTTTGTTTTTATGGAACAGAAAGTTTCTTACACTGCCTCAAGAAAAGGGGTGCTTATTGTAAAGATACACATGAATGGGACAAGGAACCGGCAAACCACCAGGACTGGAGGCAGCGCAAGGTACTGACTGTTCTACTTGTTTCTCCATCTTTAACTCATGGTCTTTCTCTGATGGTCTCTAGGCTTTTACCTGCACATCTGCTCCATTCCATTCTCTCTACTGAACAGCTTCTCCTGTTTACTTCTTTTTTGCTCTAGCTTGCATGCAACCCTATTTTGCTTCAAGGAATTTCCCTCTCTTTTCTGGGGATATTTTTCTTTCTTTACTAATAAGTTGTTTATTAAAGTACACATGCAAACCATTGCACAACTTTTCAGCATGCAGCTCAATTATTTCCCCAAAGTGAACACCCTTGCATTATGAGTGCCTAGATGAAAAAATGAGACATTACCTGCATTCTAGAAACTTCCCCACCCCCACCGCAGTCACTAACCCTTCCCCAAAGGTAATTAGTTACCTGTCTTCTAACACCACAGATTAGCTTTGCCTTTTCTGATGATTGTAAAAGTGTAATTTTACAGCACCTGCTCTTCTGTGAGTCTACATTCATGGTATCTAATCATGTTGCTCTGTATAGCAGTGGTTCATTCATTTAAAATCATGGTATAGTCATCCAATGTATGAGTATAGTGCACCACATTTATCCATTCTACTAGTGATAACCATTTGGGGCTGTTTTGAATAATGCTGCCATGCAAACGTCTTTTTTGGGGGGGTGTATTTATGTGCATATTGCGTGTATATGTATCTGTACTTGAGAGGTGAATTGATGAATCATACATCATATATGTTTTTCTTTGATAGATACTCTGAAAGAGTTTTTTAGAGTGATTGCCCCAATTCATACTCCCCTAGCAGTGTGAAAGTGAAAAAGTGAAAGTTTCTCAGCTGTGTCTGACTCTTTGCAACCTCATAGACTATACAGTCCATGGAATTCTCCAGGCCAGGATACTGGGGTGGGTAGGCATTCCCTTCTCCAGGGGATCTTCCCAACCCAGGGATCAAACCCAGGTCTCCTGCACTGCTGGCACATTCTTTACCTGCTGAGCCACCAGGGAAACCCTCCCACCCTGACCCTCGCCCAGCAGTGTGAGAGAGTTCTGTGTGCTCCATATCCTCATTGACTGTTGGTATTATCATTCTTTTTCTTTTCTGCTATTCTGATAGCTATATGGAAGTATCTCACTGAAGTTTTAATTTGTATTTCCTGAATGACCAATGAAGCAAAATACCTTTTCATATGTTTGATGCTATTTGGGTAGAATGACCCATACATTGTATTTGGCTTGGGTCAGTCCTGGCTTACTCTGTTATCTTGATAAAATTAGGAGCAGGATCCCTTTCATTCTCAAAAGTGGTCCCAGTTTGGATGCTATATTAATTAGATGGCTACCCTACATAGGATAAGTTCTTTTGTGAGGTACTTGTTCAAGTCTTCTGACCATTATTCTATTATTATAATGTTGTCAGCTCTTTTCCTCATAGATATATATATATATAAACTATTAATATAACCCATCTGTAAGTCCTTTGTTGGTTACAAGTATTGTAAGTGTATTCTACCCTGTGACCCGACAGGAAATTTCTTAATTTACTGTTTTTGGTTTTGTATCATACACCTAACTAATTTAGTCTCTCAGTTATTTTCTAATTCAAATAACAAAAATAGTCTGAATGACTTGGTGGTGGTTTAGTCTCTAAGCTGTGTCTGACTCTTGTGACCTCATGGACTGTAGCCCGCCAGGCTCCTCTATCCATGGGATTCTCTAGGCAAGAATACTGGAGTGGGTAGCCATTTCCCTTCTCCAGGGGATCTTCCTGACCCAGAAATTCAACGCAGGGTCTCCTGAACAGCAGGCAGATTCTTTACCGACTGAGCTACAGGGGAATCTTTTCACATAGGACACAGACATGCCTCAGATACTGAAATCCTATTCAATCACTTGAACCTAAGTGATGGGGAGAGAGTCAGAGCTGTTGGCATAAGACGTAGCTGCCCATTTCTGTCACTTGAGAAGCGGCCTTGACAAGGCGCTTCCTTTAGAAGGGGAAGTAACCATGAAGGACAGACCTGGGTTTGTCCTTCTGCCTCTGCCATTCAACTGGTAACCAATTTGTGTTTCACTTCCCTTATCTTCAGTAGGAAAAAAGGTGCTTATTTTACAGTATGTGTGACATAAGAGAAATAGAAGGCCTGGTCTCTTTGTCTTGGACCTACAAGCTCACTGGAGACACATGATTTAACATGGATAAAACAATTACTGCACCACACAAAAGAATGTTAAATCAAGTACAAAAGAGGAAGGCATAGGCTCTAAGGCTTATCAAAGCTCAAAGATAGGGAAGATTGAAGATATTCTTCATGAAAATATTCAGGAATAAATTCTTTCAAGCACATTTGAAGAAGAGATAATGTTAATCAAATCTCTAATATAGCTGGCTTGAAGGAAGACCTTTAGTTATGCTTGAAGTAAGTGCTTTGAAATTTCAGATGTTCATCCATTGGAAACAGACATCTGCAATTTAGCAAGTGAAAACAAGTAGCACATTATTACCCTTCATGTCTTTTCTTCTGCCTCTTTTATTATGCACTGGCAAAAGCAGGCCAGTCAATAACATGTCACCTTAATTGTTTTAATTAGTGTTCCATTAAAAAAAAAAACAGATAAAGATAATTTTGAAAGCATATACCCAAGTGGAATCTGTGAGCACTGTTGAATTTGCGGTTTCTTCACTTTCATGCATTGGAGAAGGAAATGGCAACCCACTCCAGTGTTCTTCCTGGAGAATCCCAGGGACGGGGGTAACCCTAGTGGGCTGCCATCTATGGGGTCACACAGAGTCGGACATGACTGAAACGACTTAGCAGGGTATCTCTAACAAAGATGGATTAGAACAGCTTTGATGAAAACATAGTCATGTCTTTCACTTTATCATATGTTCATTAACACTCTTTTAAGTCAGCTGGGATGTGGGTAATTATTACTATGAACAAATGAAGGATAAGTGTTTTATATTGTTTTTAATCATAATTTTGGAGCAAAACTATAAAGAGGATTTCCTCTCTCTATGTGTGCCTCTTCATTTGAAAAATTCTCACTGATCTCTCAAAATTCAGGAAAACTCTGATTTTTACTTAAGGCCTTTGCCCATTTATTCCAGAAAAAATAAGTACTTTAACATCTGCCTTGGTCATTTAACAAATATTATTGTGTTCCAGATCTATGCCTGGTGTGGTGGTGGGTGCTGGGTATACAATAGTGAAAAATGCAGTCAGATCCCTGCCTGAAGGCATAGAATTCACCCAGTAAAATTATCTGTTGATAGAAATCTTTCCCATCTGATGTGGAAACTTTTGAAGATGAAAATTCTGTCTAGTTGTGTCAGTTTACCCCTTATGCAGCTTAGTGCTGATGCTCAATATTTATTGAATCACTTGATTTGATTCTAGGCAGACTTCCAACCAGTTTTGCTTGTTTGTTACCCATTAGAATGCTTCTCTTGCTTTTTCTCTTATACTTTATCCCTCAAGCAATTCTATTTTAGGTTTTGATTTAGGCTGGGATTATGTAGGGAAAAATGAGCAAAATTCATGCACCTTACATTTATAGGTCATCTTAGACTGGCATTAATTTTCTAGAGTGGTGTGGGGGAGGATTTTAAGGTCTCCTTACAATTCAGTGCAAAGAGTGCTTTGTTGATCAGTGATGTCTGCAAAGGACAGCAACCAGGACGGAGGTGACATGCATGTTGTGTATTTAACATTTCTGCTTAATGCCTTGAGAGTCAAACTTGAGAAAGGAGAAAGGCAGACTATAGGTTTGGAGCTAGCACAGATAAGAACAAGCATGAACTGGCCATGTTCACTCTCATAGATCTTAAGTGGGATAATTGGGGATATTCAAGTCAGAAAGTTGGGACTTTACTGTATTATTTATCACTGATCATATATACTCAATAACTGTTGTAGAAATTAGACATGTGAATAAACTCAAGTCATATAATCTCCCTGCTGTGACTCAATACATTCCCTGTGCCAGTAACTCAAATTTTCTCTAATTTCTTCATCTTTCCTAAGCAATAAGGCTAATTTAATGCCCACCCTGATGTAGTAAATGATGTCATTTCTTAGCATGGTGTTCAAGGCCCTTTGTGATATTCTCTTCAACCCCTCTATTTTCTAGCTTATTTATAGCCAGTCTTTCACTGTCATTTCCGCCTTCCTGCCCACCAGATCCCTGTAGCTCCCCGAACATGACAGTTTCTGCGCACCCGCATGCTTTCGTTAACGCTGTACCCTGTGCCTAAAATACCTTTGCACAAGTGTCCGGTGAATTTAACAATTTTTAAAGGGCCAGTTTAACTTGCACCTTCCATCTCTGAGTTTCCTCAGAGATAAATTGATCTCTCATTTGCATTCCTATAATACACTGAACATTCTGTCTCTATTATAGCTACGGTGACATATTTTCTACTCCTAAAATAAATTTCTAACAGCTGAATAGAGTATTTTAAACAGAACAGAGTATTTTAAATTATTTTTATGCTTAATTTTTGAGTTTTTAAGACAAGATAAATATAGCACACATTAAGTCAAATAATACAGAAGTGAACTTATAATAGAAAACAAAACTTCCCATTCTTTTTTCTCAATTCTGATTCTAATTTCCTGAGACAGTAGTTTAAGATGTAAATTTCTTTGACCAGATAATGCAAAATTTAGCAGGATAATACAAAATTCAGCAGAATTAGAGAGGTGGAGTTAAAAGTATTATTATTTTTTTTTTCCTATTTCTATCTCCCAGACTTCCATTTCCCCTCTCCAAGATACATACTGTTGCTAGTTTATTTTTCTAGTGTATTCCTCCTGGGATAGTTTGTGAGCTTTTCACTGCATATTCACACACACACACACTCACACACACAAATACTGTAATACTGTATACACATTGCACCTTGCTTTTACTATTTAACAATATCTTGGAGATTTATTTCATATTTGTACATAGAGAAATTTCTCATTCTTCTGTTAGCTACATATTATTTTATTACTATTAGCTGTCATGATTTGCTTAGCAAATTCCCTACTGATGGAAATGTAGGTTACTGCCTAACTTTTGCTTCTACAAATAATTCTGCAGTCTACATATATCATTTATTTAAAATGCAAGAAAACCTGTAGGATAAATTGTGAAGACTAGAATGCTGTGTGTACATTTTTATATTGAATAAATGTTTTCAAGTTCTTTTCCGTAGAGTATATATGAACTTGCACTCTTACCACAAATGCACTTATCAAATGGAGTGTGATCTTCATTTATGATTATTTCCCTACTATGTTTTCCCTGAATTCTACAGCTGATGATTCATCTTTTTGTTATTGTTGTATGGCCATAGTATTTTTAAGCATTTTTCTCTACTTTGAACATTTGTGTTTAAATTTTATTTTTATTTCATTGTGTTAAGAATATTAAGCATGAAACAGTCTCTTAACAGATTTTTAAAGGTACAATATGGCAATGTTAACTATAGTATCAATGTCATACAGCAGATCTCTAAAACTTATTCATCTTGTATTACTGAACCTTTATACCCCCTATTTTAAAAAAAGAAATTGGTTAATTTTTATGGTGCTAATTTTGATTACAGTTTTCATCTGCCATTATAATTTCCAGGGTCAGATTTTCCTGATCAGTACTTTTGCTATTTAGGTTATTTTCATTCTTTCTTCTTTTTTTATATACTAAACCCTGTATTTTTAAGCAGGATGGCTCTTTTTTTTTAATACTCAATTTTTAAATGAGGCAAGATTTTGTAGAGTTCAATTCAGTTGCTCAGTTGTTTTCACTCTTTGTGATCCCACCGACTGCAGCATGCCAGGCTTCCCTATCCATCACCAACTCCCAGAGCCTACTCACATTCATGCCCATCATGTCAGTGATGCCATCCAACCATCTCATCCTCTGTTATCCCCTTCTCCTCCCGCCTTCAATCTTTGCAGGCATCAGGTAGCCAAAGTATTGGAGTTTCAGCTTCAAAATCAGTCTTCCAATGAATATTTAGGACTTATTTCCTTTAGGATTGACTGGCTGGATCTCCTTGCAGTCCAAGGGACTCTCAAGACCACACTATTCTCCAACACCACAGTTCAAAAGCATCAATGCTTTGGCGCTCAGCTTTCTTTATAGTCCAACTCTCACATCCATTCATGACTATTGGAAAAACCATAGCTTTGACTAAATGGGCCTTTGTTGGTAATGTCTCTGCTTTTTAATATGCTGTCTAGGTTGATTATAGCTTTTCTTCCAAGGAGCAAGGGTCTTTTAATTTCATGGCTGCAGTCACCGTCTGTAGTGATTTTGGGCCCCCCCCCCAAAAAAAATCTGTCACTGTTTCCATTGTTTCCCCATCTATTTGCCATGAAGTGATGGGACTGGATGCCATGATGTTAGTTTTCTGAATGTTGAGTTTTAAGCCAACTTTTTCATTCTCCTCTTTCACTTTCATCAAGAGGCTTTTTAGTTCTTCTTTGCTTTCTGCCATAGGGGTGGTGTCATCTGCGTATCTGAGGTTAATGATATTTTTCCCAGCAATCTTGATTACAGCTAGTGCTTCATCTAGCCTGGCATTTTGCGTGATGTACTCTGCATATAAGTTAAATAAGCAGGCTGACAGTATACAGCATTGACATACTCCTTTCCTGATTTGGAACCAGTCTGTGTGGATCACAGTAAACTGTGGAAAATTCTGAAAGAGATGGGAATACCAGACCACCTGACCTGCCTCTTGAGAAATCTGTATGCAGGTCAGGAAGCAACAGTTAGAACTGGACATGGAACAACAGACTGGTTCCAAATAGGAAAAGGAGAGCTAAAGCTGAAGCTCCAGTACTTTGGGCACCTTATGCGAAGAGTTGACTCATTGGAAAAGACCCTGATGCTGGGAGGGATTGGGGGCAGGAGGAGAAAGGGACGACCGAGGATGAGATGGCTGGATGGCATCATGGACTCGATGGACGTGAGTCTGAGTGAACTCCGGGAGTTGGTGATGGACAGGGAGGCCTGGCGTACTGCGATTCATGGGGTCGCGAAGAGTCGGACACGACTGCGCAACTGAACTGAACTGTTGTTCCATGTCCAGTTCTAACTATTGCTCCTTGACCTGCATACAAATTTCTCAGGAGACAGGTCTGATGGTCTGGTATTCCCATCTCTAAGAATTTCCCACAGTTTTTTTGTGATCCACACAGTCAAAGGGTTTGGCGTAGTCAGTAAAGCAAATGTAGATATTTTTCTGGAACTCTCTTGCTTTTTTTGTTGATCCAGTGGATGTTGGCAATTTGATCTCTAGTTCCTCTCCCTTTTCTAAATCCAGCTTGAACATCTGGAAGTTCATGGTTCAAGTACTGTTGAAGCCTGGCTTGGAAAAATTCGAGCATTATTTTGCTAGTGTGTGAAATGAGTGCAGTTGTGCAGTAGTTTGACATTCTCTGACATTGCATTTCTTTGAGATTGAATATGTCATCCATCTATGGAGGGACCATAGCATTTATCCAGAAGAGCAGGGAATTCCCTGGTTCTGTGACACGAGGTTGTGTCTACAGGTAAATTCTTTCATCCTGTGCTCCTCCAAGGGGAATAAATATCAACTTACGAGATAGTGGCCAGCTTAGCACCTCCTCCAAACTGCTCCAAACTTTCATAATTGTGCTTTACTCTCTCTGCCTGAAAATTGATACCACAAAGATCCATTTTAAATATTTTTCTTAAACCTGAACCTTGCTGCATTAGACAATGCTTTCTTACACATATGAGACCTGATTATTGTTTTTATATTTACAGAGAAAAAAACTCCCAAAACCCCAAAACACTAAAATGACTCATCACGGTCACTTAATTAGTAAGTGGTAGAATTGTAATTTAAAGCCGACTCCAAATGAAGTTCTGTCCCTTGTGTCATGTAGCTTGACCATTAAGTTTAGCATTTCATTATGTATGTTTGGTTTTTTTCTCTAGTTGATGTTGAAATCTCTTTTACCCATGAAATAAGAAATTCCATGAATTCAAAGAACATCCTTTCTACTTCTGGATTTCTATAAGCACCATATACTTAATAAATACTTGGCTTGCTTGGGTCATGAGATTAAAGGAGGGAAGGGCTTATAATTGATAAAGCCATTCAGACCTGGGGGAACAATGATATAAGACTAACTCTTGTCAAGTCCCTTCTTGATTTTATTTTAAGGACATTCCAATTCTGTTTGCAATCAGTCTGTGCAATATGCTCTAACCTCAGAGTTCTACTATTTTATCTTTTATGTTTGATCATTTCATAATTGAGAAATTGGTGGTCCACAGGAGATCTTACATTCAGATTTTCATGGGGCAAGGTATTCCACAGATCTTAATGACTTATTTTTGAAATTTTAGTTATGCCATTTTAGAGTCAGTCATGCACCAATGAAGAATGAGAAGGGGTAATCTAGTGAGCCAAATTCTTGGGAAGGATTGATATTATTACAAGGATAGGCTGCTCCTTGGTGTGTGGACAGAATGAAAGCCACTCAGTCATGTCTGACTCTTTGCAACCGCATGGACTGAAGCCTTCCAGGCTCCTCTGTCCATGGACTTCTCCAGGCCAGAATACTCCAGTGGGTAGCTGTTCTCTTCTCCAGAGGTCTTCCCAACCCAGTAATTGAACCAGGTCTCCCGCATTGCAGGTGGATTCTTTACACACTGAGCCACCAGGAAAGCTGACGGTGTGTGCACAGAAGGCTGCTGTTAATAGAAATGTTAATCCTTTCCTGGAGGTGTTTTTTGCTCCGAGAAGCAGGGATTACAGAAGGGAAGAGAAAAACATTAGAAGAGTGTACTCTTTGTTCTGAGACATTAAAATGAGACATAAGCTTCTAGATTAGAATCCACTCATCCCTGGCCTGGAGCTCTGCAGAAAGGGTTAGGTTCAAAAAGGAGCAGTTCCCTCTGATCCATGTAGCATTACGGTTCAGTTTATTGGGCATTTATGCTTTTCTTACTAGAGAGCAATTTGATTTCTTTGGTCTGGAACCACTGTTAAGTGAACACAAAACCTCTCAGACGCCAAAATCAAAATCAGTAGCCTATAAGATTTATGGAAAACTTAAAAAATTTCATCCTCAACACCTTTTAACGTTGTTTTCCCCTATATTCCTTTGCGAGACATTTTCACATAGATCAATTTTAAGAAAGAGTGTACAAACTGATATACTTGCTTTACTTGCTTTATATTCCATCATGAGCATTTTCTTTTTTTTTTTTAACTGGAAAAGATTATAAAATTTATTCATATATTTATAGTCAGTTCTCAAATGAATATATTTTAAATCTAATTTTTTTTGTTTGTTAATGTCTCTGCTTTTTATTTTTTTTATTTATTTTTTTAAATTTCCTGTCATTCCCCTCACTTCTTCTTTTTTTTAAATTAATTTTAATTTTTTTAGTTTGTTTTGCTTTACAATACTGTATTCGTTTTGCTACACATCGACATGAATCAGCCACGAGTGTACATGAACTCCCAATCCCGACCCCCACCTCCCCCCTCCCACCCCACACCTTCTCTCTGGATTATCCCCGTGCATCAGTCATGAGCATTTTCTATGATGAATTGTTTCTTCATAGTTTTCATTTTTAGTGGCTGCATAAAAATCCACTGAGTTATAGTACCATAATTTTCTTTATCATCTTTCTATAAGCAACTTTTAAGGGTGTGTTTTTTTTTTTTTTGCTCATCTCCAGCCTCCAACCTCCAAATTAATCATCAATGGCCAATGATTTAATCAATTTTCATTGGCCTATGTAATGAAACTTTCAGGCTTTCCAGGTGGCATTAGTAGTAAAGACGCCACCTGCCAATGCAGGAGACATAAGAGACATGGGTTTGATTCCTGGGTCGGGAAGATCCCCTGGAGGAAGGGATGGCAACCCACTCCAGTATTCTTGTCTGGAGAATGCCATGGACAGAGAAATCTGACTGGCTACCGTCCATAAGGTCATAAAGAGTCAGACATGATTGAAACGACTTAGCACACACAATGAGACTTCCACAAGGACCCCTAAACAAAAGAGTTTAGAGATCTTGGGGTTGGTGAACACACTGAGATATTGGGAAGATGGCCCAGAAAGGTCATGGAAACGCCCCATCCCTTCTTCATACCTTCCCCTATGCATCTCCTCCCTCTGGCTGTTCTTGAATTATCCTTTATCATAAACTGGTATTAAGTAAGTTATTAACAGGAAAATGCTTCCATAGCCTCAACTTTGAAGGCAAGTTGAACAGAAGTTTGGATAACTTAGGACTTGATACTTGAATCTGGTATCTGAAGTGAGAGCAGTCTATGGGACAGAGCCTTTAAAACTGGAGTGTCATGTGGGGCGGGAGGGGAGAGGTGGGGGTCGGGATTGGGAGTTCATGTACACTCGTGACTGATTCATGTCGATGTGTAGCAAAACGAATACAGTATTGTAAAGCAAAACAAACTAAAAAATAAAAATTAATTAAAGAAAAAAATAAAACTGGAGTGTCACATTGAAGATGAAAAGTTAAAATTTTACATAACCTCCTGCTCTTTCTGCCTCTGCAATTCATCTTGCTCCTTGCAAAGTCTGGATCATGTAGGTCACGTAGTCTCAGAAAGTGGAGACTTACAATACCAGGAACTGGAGCTTATCTCACTCACCCTTGTCCTGCTCTTTGCAGTTGCCCAGCCCCTGCAAACCTGCTTAATCATGCCTGTCTGTGTAAAGGTCAGGCATTCCCCTCCCCATCTTGACTGCTGTTCCCACGCGGGTGAAGCCCCTTAGTTTAAACTAGCCTATTAGCAAATAGTGTTGCACCCTATAGTAGGTCTATAAAATCTCTGTTAATCCCTTTGTTTGGGGCTCATAGCTTGGAGTATTAACTCCTCTCGGCCTGCCAGCATAATAACCTGAGTTCTACAATTCTCCAAGTGTGGTGCTTGGTTTCTCGATTACTGGTTTCTGCAACAACATCTTAGTCTGACTCCAGGTATAGTTAATGTCAGAATTGAATTGTAGAACATGCAGTTGGTGTCAGAATTGGTTGCTGTTAGAAGTTAGGTGAATGGGTGAAATCACTCAGCTAATTACTGAAGCAAAGAACATAAAAAATGTCCATTATTAACTCTAGCTTTGCCTCATGGAATGTAGAATGTTTCAATAGCAGAGGGTTAGGCTAAAATGTGAGCAGACTGATGACTATATATATATATAAAAAATATATGGAGAAATATGTAAATGGGGAAAAGTCTGTGTCAGCTATACTAAGCCAGGCTTGAGGGGCGTGGGCAGGGGAATTCTGTCATCCATAGCATTCCCTAAGACCACTCTGGCCTCTCTGTTCTATTATTTGACACCAGAGAGGTCATGGCTCTCAAGAGTATGGAGATTAAGATGGTCATAGCAACACCTTGATCCCTTCAGACTATTAGGAATTGAGAGATTTTCAGCAGCTAAAAAGATTTGGTAGTAAACATGTTTAAAAATACTTTGTAGAGAAGCAAACAGCAAAGGATCTGATGGAAGCAAGATCAGTTCATATATGCTTATGCTCTGGCAAGAAGGACATAAATTTCAGTGCTTGGAATTGTCGAACTGAATGAAATTAGTTAAAATTAATTGGAATATTTTGATGAAATGTCATGGTGTTTAATTTGATTCATGTGGTTTAGAACTGATGGAGTTCAGAATGAAATTGAATCTCAAAGGGATGTGTTAATAGGTGCAGAACTGCATGAAGCTGATGGAAATAGATTGCCAAAAATCACTTCAGAAACACACTGGCAGCTTTCCTGCAGCTTACTTTGATAGCCCTGTGAAAACACACGCCGTGCAACAAATAATAAAATGGGGAAATGCCTGAGTTCAATGTTAATGACCATCAACTTGCTGATTCATAGTGGAGATCTCCTCAGTGTCAGGACTCTTATTTCTTGGAGGAAACATAAGGGAGGTGACCAAGGTACATTTATAAGCTAGAGACATAGCTCCTGTGAAGAGGTTAAATTAGTCTTTTTATATTACTCATTATTGTGCAGAAGAAGGGAAATTTAGGCACATCAACAGACGTAGATATATTACTCAAATCTTGTGTTGAGCATGGCTTAAAATTCACTGATTTCACCTACAAATACTTACTGAACCTTTCCTAGAGGCAGATGCTGTGCTGGACCAGGCATGAAATGGTGATTCTCACCTGGCAAGTCGCTTAGCCCCGCCCCAGTGACTGAAGTCAAACATCAATCAAACAGGCTTACAAAGTGAGCTGAAAATCAGGAGAGGCACACTGGCGGGGGAACGCTTATGGCCATGTTATTTAACTTTGTCAATGGGTCAAGAAACTCCTTCTTGAAGAGGAGGCACTTCAGCTGAGATCTAAAAAGTGGGGGGAGGGAGGTAACCAGATGGAAAAGGAAAAGGCTATATGGCTGGACAGATAGAATATGAGGAGAATGAGGAACCAAATGAGGTCCATGTGGCTGAAGAGACAAAGGAAACAGGGGATGGGGCAACAGAGAGAGAGAAGAAGAGAGAAAGCTGTGGGCAGGTATAGGATGAAGTAGGAGCAATATAGTGGCCCAGGCATGGACTAGAGAGGGAGCAATCTGGAGGAAAAGCTCAGAAGCTGAGGGCAAACTGGAACTTGTGTCTTTTCCCCACCCTCTATCATGATGCTTGGTGATCTGCAGGGGAAGCTAGTGTCCTCCCCTAGGTAGATGCTCACACACCTGGCTCAGGACCTGGAGGTAATAAAGGAAGAGATCCAGGAGAGATCTGGCTGATCTGGCTCCTGCTCCACACAACAACGTGAGCCAGCAGATGGCTGGCAGACATTCAGTCCTCTCCAAAATGGCCATAAGACATTTGGTCCATGCCAAATGGTCTTTGAAATGTGGCCCTGTCCAAATGTGCATGAGCGTATTTGATCCTTTCCAAATGGTTTTGGGCAGGATCGAATATCAGAGACCTTGTGGCATGGACTGAATATCTCCATGGGTATTTTGGATAGAAACCAATGGCCTTGCAAATATCAAGGACCTTTTGGTGTCGATCAAATGTCTTATGGACATTTTGGAAAGGACCACATATCCTGCAAGGCTAGCAGATTAGCAAAAAGATGCCTAAGATGCACCAACACCTATCTTTCCACATCAACTCTTAGGGCACAATGATGCTGATTTCCTTCTGTCTTCTAAATATTGTTTATTTCCCTGGATGTCAACCCTAACCCAGAACAAGGCAGAGAAAGGAAATTGGAGAAACACAACTTGTCCTTAGATTAGCACAGTACAAAACAATCATAGAGGTCACTGTCATTATTTAGGATGGATGATGATGATTTGGATAGTCTTGGGATTAAACAGATACTTTTAAAGGGTTCAGGCTAATTGTTTTGTAGAATGTCCTTCGATCTGAAGATGTCTGATGGTTCTTCATGATTAGACTGGGTTATATACATTTGGGTGGAATAACAGCATCAATGCTGTGTCCTTGGTGACTCTACCAGCAATCATATGATATCAGTTTTTCTCAGTATTGATGGTGTTCACTTTGATCACTGGACTGTGGTGATGTTTGCTAGGTTTCTATACTGTAAAGCTCTCGAATAGCTTGTCATGTGGAAAAGTAAGAAAGTGCTCAAAAATTAACAGGGAGAATTAAAAAATTCACAGAATTCAAATTAATGGGGCCACCTATGGCCAAATCTGGGACAATTTGAGGATTGTCACTAAGAGTCAGACACGACTGAGTGGCTTCACTTTCACTTTTCACTTTCATGCATGGGAGAAGGAAATGGCAACCCACTCCAGTGTTCTTGCCTGGAGAATCCCAGGGATGGGGGAGCCTGGTGGGCTGCCGTCTATGGGGTCACACAGAGTCAGACACGACTGAAGCGATTTAGCAGCAGCAGCATACACACTGATGGAATGGATTATAATCCACAGTATGAAGTAAGAGTCCATGTGAAGTTATAGCCCATAGGGATATAAATATTAATATTATGTCTTCCTCAATGCATTGAATCTGGAGGCAAATAATGTCAATATGTTTCCAAAATGTTAACTTTGATCCCTTTGTTATGGTGAAAGTGAAAGGCGCTCAGTTGTGTCCAACTCTTTGTGGCCCATCCATGGACTATACAGTCCATGGAATTCTCTAGGCCAAAATACTGGAGTGGGCAACCTTTCCCTTCTGCAGGGGATATTCCCAACCCAGGGATTGAGCCCAGGTCTACCGCATTGCAGGTGGATTCTTTACCAGCTGAGCCACAAAAGAAGCCCAAGAATACTGGAGTGAGTAGTTTATCCCTTCTCCAGCAGATCTTCCCAACCCAGAAATCAAACCAGGATCTCCTGCATTGCAGGCAGAGTCTTTAACAACTGAGCTATCAGGGAAGCCCCTTATTATGGTGGTGACTGCAAATTTCTTCACTGCATAGTCACTATTTTCTCTTTGTAATTGATAAGTATCTTTCTGAGAAATAATTTAAGACTATATTGCTATCTTGTTTCTCATCATGTGTTTCAGTTCAAGTCAGTCGCTTAGTCGTGTCCAACTCTTTGCAAACCCTATGGACTGCAGCATGCCAGGCTTCCCTGTTCATCACCAACTCCCGGAGCCTACTCAAACTCATGTCCATCACGTCAGTGATGCCAACCATCTCATCCTCTCGTCCCCTTCTCCTCCCACCTTCAATCTTTCCCAGCATCAGGGTCTTTTCCAGTGAGTCAGTTCTTTGCATCAGGTGGCCAAAGGTTTGGAGTTTCAACTTCAGCATTAGTCCTTCCAATGAACATTCAGGACTGATTTTCTTTAGGATTGACTGGTTGGATCTCCTTGAAGTCCAGGGATTCTCAAGAGTCTTCTCCAACACCGCAGTTCAAAAGCATCAATTCTTAGGTGCTCAGCTTCTTTATGGTCCAACTCTCACATCCATTCATGACTACTGGAAAAACCATAGCTTTGACTAGATGGACCTTTGTTAGTAAAGTAATGACTCGGCTTTTTAATGTTGTCTAGGTTGGTCATAGCTTTTCTTCCAAGGAGCAGGCATCTTTTAATTTCATGGCTGCAGTCACCATCTGCAATGATTTTGGAGCCCCCCAAAGAAAGTCTGTCCACAGAATTTTTTCCATCGTGTGTTTGCCCACTAATTATTAGCATTCATATGTGATCCTGGTCTAAAATAATTATTACTGTGATATTGGCCACATGATAACTTTCTATTTTCTTTATTTCTTCTATGTTTATTAGTTGGAGTAGTCAGTCAGTCAGTTCAGTCGCGCAGTCGTGTCCGACTCTTTGCGACCCCATGAATCGCAGCACGCCAGGCCTCCCTGTCCATCACCAACTCCCGGAGTTCACTCAGACTCACGTCCATTGAGTCCATGATGCCATCCAGCCATCTCATCCTCGGTCGTCCCTTTCTCCTCCTGCCCCCAATCCCTCCCAGCATCAGGGTCTTTTCCAATGAGTCAACTCTTCGCATAAGGTGGCCAAAGTACTGGAGCTTCAGTTTTAGCATCATTCCTTCCAAAGAAATCCCAGGGTTGATCTCCCTCAGAATGGACTGGTTGGATCTCCTTGCAGTCCAAGGGACTCTCAAGAGTCTTCTCCAACACCACAGTTCAAAAACATCAATTTTCTGCGCCTTTTCCTCCTCTATTTATTCCATTACTTATATATATACATATATTACTGTGTACTCACAAACTCTTACTTCATGCTGTGGATTACAATCCATCCCATCATCTTTACAGGAAAGGGAAGAGACACCAGAGAATGCTCTTTCCACACACATGTGCAGAGAAGAGGCACAGAGATGGCAGCCTTCCACACGACAGGAAGAGAGGTCTTCCCAGAAGCTACACCCAAGGGCACCTTAACCTTGAAGATCACTTTGTATGTGATCTTCAAATTGTCCCAGATTTGCCATAGGGAGCCCCATCAATTTGGCTTCAGTGAATTTTTTAAATTGTCCTTGTCATTTTTTGAGCACTTTTTTACTTTTTCATATCATAAGCTATTCAAGTCACATCTTGCTCTTTCCTACTCTAGTCCCTTGAATCAACGATATCTCTAAAGCTTAGAGAATGACATCTAGAAATCAAGAGCCTCTCGTTGCTATTAGTGTTTCAGTTGCTTCTTACCCTCTCAGCAGACACAGTTTTATCTATTCTGTATCTATCTGTATATATGTATTTATAAACCATGAGTTTATATCGATATATCCAGCCTGACACCACAGGATTCATGCTAGCCTTTTCCCTTTCCTTATTTATAGCTCCTTTCTCTAGCAGTAAGCCTGGTTCTCATTATCTATGATATATTAACTTATTTGCTCAATCCCAGAATACACATAAGTAGTTTCAAAATTGCCAACCAAACCCCTGTGAAAAATGAGCCTACTAGCTAGAGTATAATATTTGTGCATAGTTCTTTTTTGTATTTAGCCTTAGAATACATAGTTCAATTATTATTTTGTCAGAACTATACTTAAGTCAACCCATATTCCTATTAAAAAACCTCTACTGACTAGAGTATCCTATTTCTGTACAGTTCTTTTTATTGTTACCCTTAAAATTCATTGTCAATGCTTGTTTTCTTAGAATCATGTTAAGGCTAAATTCAAGCCTCTGTCTGGGAGGTGGACATGTATTTTGGGGGACACAGTCAGCTCTTTTCATTTGCTTTGACATTGTACAGGAAGATAGGAGGGGGTGCAACAGATGGGGACTGCAATTTGCACACCTATAACCTCTCCGTCCACAAACTCTGAAGTTTCTAGAACTTTATGTTAGCTCTCTCATGCAGAGGACAAGATAAGGAAACCCTTTCATGCAACAAGAGGGAAACCAGGACTAATTAATGATATTGATTAACCCAGGCCTTTATTGACAATGTGAAGAGACAACACAGGATCACTAAACATTTGAGGAAAACCAATAGCACAAGCGAATGGGCCAATAAAGACAATCAACTGGTAGCACAGGAAAAGAGGAAAATTAAGGAACAGGAGGTGTTGTGGACTGAAATGTGTCTCCCCCAAACTCAAGTTCCAGTCTTAACCCTTGCTATGACTCTATTTGGATATAGGGTCTCTAGGGAGGTCCACTCAAATGAGATCAAAAGGGTGGGGTCCTAATCTGATAGGACTGATACCTTTACAGGAAAGGGAAGAGACACCAGAGAATGCTCTTTCCACACACATGCGCAGAGAAGAGGCACAGAGACGGCAGCCTGCCACACGACAGGAAGAGAGGCCTTCCCAGAAGCTACTCCCAAGGGCACCTTAACCTTGAAGGTAAGCCTTCAGAAATGTGAGAAAATCGATTTTAATTGTGCAAATCCCCTCATCTGTGGTGTTTTGTTATGGCAGATTCATACAGGAGGGAACCACACAACAGAAAATATCCCAAATGCTATTTGCAGAGAGGATGTTGGGTGTATCACTGTCATAAAAAAAGAATATGCTCCTGGAAAAATGGAACTTTCAGGGACCAAAAACACGTTTAGAAATTTAAATATTGTTTTCAGACTACAATATTCAATGGACAAATTAGAATATAATATTGAGAAAATCTCACAAGGCAAAGAACAAAAGGATAAAGAGAGAAAACATTCAGAATAAGGTTAGAGATATATAGAGTCAAGTAGACATCTATGGTTTTTCCAGTGGTCATGTATGGTTGTGAGAGTCGGACTGTGAAGAAGGCTGAGTGCCAAAGAATTAATGCTTTTGAACTGTGGTGTTGGAGAAGACTCTTGAGAATCCCTTGGACTGCAAGGAGATCCAACCAGTCCATCCTAAAGGAGATCAGCCCTGGGATTTCTTTGGAAGGAATGATGCTAAAGCTGAAACTCCAGTACTTTGGCCACCTCATGCGAAGAGTTGACTCATTGGAAAAGACTCTGATGCTGGGAGGGATTGGGGGCAGGAGGAGAAGGGGGTGACAGAGGATAAGATGGCTGGATGGCATCACTGACTCGATGGACGTTGAGTCTGAGTGAACTCCGGGAGTTGGTGATGGACAGGGAGGCCTGGCGTGCTGTGATTCATGGGGCCGCAAAGAGTCGGACCCGACTGAGCGACTGAACTGAACTGAGACATCTAATACTTGATTAGTAAAATTTTAAAATAGATTAAGAAAAATGGAAAGCAGAAAATAATTTTTTAAAATAGATATGTTAATTTTAGAGTTAAAGAAATACACATGTCCAAGTATGGAGAATTAAGAGAGAGCCAGACCTTGATAAATGCTCATAAAACTTCATAGATCCTAAGAGAAAGATAATTCTCTAGCTTCCAAAGTAAATAAATCATTTATAAAAGAACAAAAATTATACTGGAATCAGAACAGCAATACTAAATAGACACTAGAAGACAATGAAGAAGAGGCCTCAAAGTTCCGAGAAGAAATGAAATATAACACTAAGAACCATATCTATTGAATGCTAGGAGCTAGGCATTGTTCTAAATGCTCTACATAAATTATCTTATTTAATCCTCTCAACAATCCTTTAAAGCTGGATAATTTTTAGATGATGAAACTCAGGTATAAAGGTTAAGTTACATTCTCCAAGTAAAACTGTTGAGAATTCTATGCCCAGATAAACTATCATTCAGGTCGAGAGAAAAGGAAAATTAATTCAGATATTTATGATCTTAAACATTTGATCTTTCTTTAAAAATTTCATGAGAATTTATTCTCAAAGCACACAAAATAAAAGGCACCCTAAAAGGAGCAAGACATGGAATCTGAAAAATAGCTGAGTTCACTAAGCTAATGAAAAGACATCCCAGGATGACAGCTCTATAGGAGGCATAGAAAATAGTTCAATTTAGTCCAAACAGCGTGACTTTAGTGACATGGTGAGTAAGGCTTGTATTCTCTTTGTCAATAAGAAAAAGAAACACCATTAGACATTGCAAGCACATCAAAATTCTGTATAAGCATTCTGTCATATGGTAGGATTTGAATCACATTTGTGAAGTAAAAGAAATGAAAATCTATGCGCTTACACTGGATTACATTGTTTACTTTAAAAGTCAACCATATCACAGTTTCAAAAATATGTATTATTACTAATCACAATACTGCAATGCTGTTTATTGGTTTTTGAATATATATGCACACACACATATACACATCACCATGGATACAATAGATAATGTCAAAGCTTTCTGAAATACAAATTTAAGTCTATAGTATATTTAAAGTAATGCAGTTAACCAATTAAAAAAACAAACAAAAATAATATCTTTAACAAAAGTGGTTGCCTGAGATTTGAGAAGATATTACACCCATCCAATTTGCTGAACTAAATTCCTAGATCTGTACAGGTGAAGAAGTGTCAATAAATACTAAGCAAGGTTTTTGAATCAAGAAATGGATGTAGAAATGTGTTATTAAGAGTTATAATATAAATCTCCAGGTGACCTTAAGACACATTCAGTTACTTGTGGAAAATGAGATTGAGTGAGGGAGCAAGGTTCTCTATGGAAGAAGATCTTTATTTCTTAATTTAATACATTTCGACATAGTTTATCTCCATTTTCCCTTTATGTATATGCATTTTTAAATTCAGAAATTAAACTCCTAATTAATTAGTAGGTTTAACTTTGCCTCCTGAAACCTCAGTAGAATAAGA
>SJXQ01009382.1:0-86371 GCA_006408695.1 Aepyceros melampus
GAACACCTACTTATTTTTAGCATCCAAGATGGAAAACCCTCAGCTAACCTGAAAATAAATGCAGAAAAAATACAAATATTCCTGGGAAGATCTAGTACAAGGTAAAGATGTTTACCCTTATTATTTCTATTCAGTTCAGTTCAGGTCAGTCTCCCAGCCATGTCCAACTCTTTTCGACACTATGGACTGCAGCATGCCAGGCTTTCTTGTCCATCATCAGCTCCTGGATCTTCCTCAAACTTATGTCATTCGAATCAGTGATATCATCCAACCATCTCATTCTCTCTCATCTCCTTCTCCTCTAGCCATCAATCTTTCCCAACATCAGGGTCTTTTCCAGTGAATCAGTTCTTCCCACTAGGTGGTCAAAGTAATGGAGTTTCAGCGTTAGCATCATCTTTCCAATGAATATTCAGGTCTGATTTCCTTTAGGATAGACTAGTTGGATCTCCTTGCTGTCCAAGGGACTCTCAAGAGTCTTATCCACGAGTATGGTGGATTCATGTTGATGTATGGCAAAACCAATACAATATTGTAAGGTAATTAGCTTCCAATTAAAATAAATAAATTTATATTGAAAAAAGAGTCTATTTCAACAGCACAATTCAAAAGCATCAATTTTTCAGCTCTCAGCTTTCATTATAATCCAACTCTCACATCCATACATGACTACTAGAAAAACCATAGCTTTGACTAGACGGATCTTTGTTGGCAAAGTAATATATTTGCTTTTTATTATGCTGTGTAGGCTGATGATAACTTTTCTTCCAAGGAGAAACTGTCTTTTAATTTCATGGCTGCAGTCACCATCTGCAGTGATTTTGGAAGCACCAGAACACAGAGTCTGTCACTGTTTCCATTGTTTTCCCATCTATTTTCCATCAGACTGGATGCCATGATCTTAGTTTTTGGAATGTTGAGTTTTAAGGCAACTTTTTCACTCTCCTCTTTCACTTTCATCAAGAGACAGAAAACAGAGTCTGTCACTGTTTCCATTGTTTTCCCATCTATTTTCCATGAAGTAATCAGACTGGATGCCATGATCTTAGTTTTTTGAATGTTGAGTTTTAAGGCAACTTTTTCACTCTCCTCTTTCACTTTCATCAAGAGGCTCTTTAGATCTCCACTTTCTGCCATAGGGTGGTGTTATCTGCATATTTAAGGTTATCGAAATTTCTTCCAGAAATCTTGATTCCAGCTTGTGTTTCATCCAGCCTGGCATTTCACATGATGCACAGTTCATGTAAGTTAACTGAGCAGGGTGAAAATATACAGCTTTGATGTATTCTTTTTCCTATTTGGAACAAGTCTGTTGTTCCATATCCAGTTCTAACTGTTGATCCTGACCCTGCATACAGATTTCTCAGGAGGCAGGTCAGGTAATCTGGTATTCCCATCTCTTTAAGAATGTTCCATGGGTATTGGGAATATCTAGTCAACACAGTACCAAAAGTCATACCAAGAGCAGTTAGACAAGAAAGAGAAATTAAAAAAAAAAATCAAAATTGGAAACAAAGGAGAAAAATAAGCTCAATTTGCCAAGATATAATCATAAGTGTAGCAAACCCTACAGACTCAACAAAAAAAAGAAAAGAAAAGAAAAGAAAAAAATATATACTTAGGTTACAGGATATAAAATTAAATTGAATACAAGAAATTCTTGATATTTTTATATACAAACAACAAAATGTCCAAAAACAGAAATCAAGAAACATGCAAAAAAGATGTCCTTTTCATTATAGGGACTTGAATGCAAAAGTAGGAAGTCAAGAAATACCTTGAATAACGAATAAATTTGGCCTTAGAGTACAGAATGAAGCCAAGTAAAGGCTAATAAAAATTTTCCAAGAGAATGCACTAGTCACAGCAAACACCCTCTTCCAACAACACAAGAGAAGACTCTACACATAAACACCACCAGAAGGTCAATACCAAAATCTGATTGATTATATTATTTGCAGCCAAAGAGAGAGAAGCTCTAAACAATCAGAAAAAAAAAAAAAAAGACTGGGAGCTGAATGTGGCTCAGATCATGAACTCCTTATTGCCAAATTCAGACTTAAATTGAATTGAAGAAAGTAGGAAAACCACTAGACTATGAAGGTATGACTTAAATTCCTTTCAATTATACAGTTGAAGTAACAAATAGAATCAAGGGATTATATCTAATAGAGTGCCTGATGAACTATGGATGGAGGTTCATGACATTGTACAGGAGACAGGGATCAAGAGCATCCCCAAGAAGGCCTTTTTAGCTATCTTTCTCTGTAGCTCCATCCGTTCAGGAACTTAGAATGTTTCCTTGCTTGGGATCCTTCTTTGTTGTTTCACTCATCAGGCACATAGAGGGGTTCCCCACCTGGGTCTACTCAAGAGATCAGCACATCAGACATTTAAAGGGGCACTCTGGGTGGAATCTTACTCTGTAGTTTGGTGCATCAGTCACCTGTAGGAGCACCCTAGGTGGGGTCCTACTCTGTAGTTCAGGTTCCTGACATTGTATAGGAGACAGGGATCAAGACCATCCCCAAGTAAAAGAAATGTGAAAAAGCAAAATGGCTGTCTGAGGAGGACTTACAAATAGCTGTGATAAGAAGAGAAGTAAAAAGCAAAGGAGAAAAGGAAAGATATACCATCTGAATACAGAGTTGCAAAGAATAGCAAGGAGAGATAATAAGAAAGCCTTCCTCAGTGATCAGTGCAAAGAAATAGAGGAAAACAATAGAAATGGGAAAGACTAGAGATCTCTTCAAGAAAATTAGAGATATCAAGGGAATATTTCAGGCAAAGGTAGGCCCAATAAAGGACAGAAATGGTATGGACCTAACAGAAGCAGAAGATATTAAGAAGAGGTGGCAAGAATATGCAGAAAAACTGCACAAAAAATATCTTCACAGCCCAGATAATCACAATGGTGTGATAACTCACCTGAAGCCAGACATCCTGGAATGTGAAGTCAGGTGGACCTTAGGACGCATCACTAGGGACAAAGTTAGTGGAGGTGATGGAATTCCAGTTGAACTACTTCAAATCCTAAAAGATGATGCCTGTGAAAGTGCTGCACTCAATATGTCAGCAAATCTGGAAAACTCAGCAGTGTCCACAGGACTGGAAAAGTTCAGTTTTCATTCCAATCCCAAAGAAAGGCAATGACAAAGAATGCCCAAACTACCACACAATTGCAGTCATCTCACATGCCAGTGAAGTAATGCTCAAAATCCTCCAAGCCAGGCTTCAACAGTACATGAACTGTAAACTTCCAGATATTCAAGCTGGTTGTAGAAAAGGCAGAGGAACCAGAGATCAAACTTCCAACATCCACTGGATTATTGAAAAAGCAGGAGAGTTCCAGAAAAGCATCTATTTCTGCTTAATGACTATGCCAAGCCTTTGACTATGTGGATCACCACCAACTGTGGAAAATTCTTAAAGAGATAGGAATACTAGACCACCTGACCTGCCTCTTGAGTTGTTGAGACCATGTGGACTGTGGCTTCCCAGGCTTCTCTGTCAGGTTGAGGGATTCTCCAGGCAAGATTATTAGAGCCTATTGGCCAATACTGGTTGCCATACACTTCTAGAGCACTATATTTACTACTGCCCTAGCTGCCAACTCCCCTAAGTACCTGGTATTTCCAGAACGCCCATGGCTCAAGCAGGTGCACTACCTCCACACCTGACCTTTGCAGGGGCAAACCCAAATCCTCCAGGGCAGCCTCAGGAGCAAACCCCAGTGGACAACCCACATCCAGAAGTTAAAATAAAATCATGATTGAAACCCAGGGGCAGTGTGACTAAGGAAGAAGACCCAAAACCCTCCCACCAGCTATACAGCTGCAGATCAAATCCACATGATCAACTAGGAAGACTTTTTGTCTGTGGAATATATAAAAAGTCATTGAGAGTTCCTGCAAAAAAAAAAAAACAAAAAAACAACCAGCACTAATTCTGATAGCTGTGGAGTTTGGAGGCAGGAATACAGAGGAATAGGAGCAGATTAGAATCTGAGCTGTACTCAGAGCAGGTCCAGAGATCAGCAGTGTTAGGGGGCATCCTAGAAAGGTGAAGTGGACTGTGACTCCCAGCGACAGAAAGTACTCTGACAGTAGTGACTCACGAAAAACATTTATTATTTTTATGTTTTGACATGTTCTGTAGATTTTTTGGATTTTTTTTCATCTTTTTGCCCCCTCCATTGTAGTTGTCTATTTTATTGGGACCACAAAATCTAACTAAGGTTTTAAGCTTTTTTTTCTTCTTCTTTTTTCTCAATCACATATTTTATTATGGTTATACACCTCTGCCTTCATATCAAGATATTGCAGTTCTGAGGAGGGTTTCTCTCTATATATATCTTTGTTAATTTTAATTTTTTAAACCTATGATTATTTTGTCTACATTTATTCTTTCTTTGCTTTTCCTACTGTTCTTTCCCCCTTACAGTTAATCTTAAATATATGTAAATCTTCTTTATCTATTTCTATTTAACTTTGCATATCTGTTCTTTCTTCCTTTCTTTACTTTCTTTCCTTCAGTCTCAACAAATCTGTTTTAGTTTTATTTTCATTGCTTTATACCCTATTTGGCACCTTGCTTCAGTTTTGTTTTTAGTTTTGTTCTGGTAGACACAATTTTTCATTCCTTTGTTTGTCAGATCAATCTATTGTACTTTATTTTTGTTGGACTCTTTTGATTCTGGTTATGGGTGTATATGTATATGTGTATATTCAGTCACAAGTTTTTACTGCTGTTATAAATCTCTGCCTCTACACTAGGCCTTAGCAGTTCTGTGGAGTTTTCCTTTTCTTTTTCTTTTTCCTTTTTTTTTTTAAATTCTTTATTTTATGATTTTAATTTTTAATTTTCTAAAACCTATTATATTTTTTCAACATTTATTCCTTTGTTTGCCTTTCTTACTGTTCTTTTGACCTTGCAGTTAATCTTCAATGTATACAAACCTTCTTCATTTACCTCTATTTAAGTTTGCATAACTATTTGTCTTTCCTTTCCTCTCAACATATTTGTTACTTTTATTTTCATTTCTTTATTTCCTAATTGACACCTTGATTTAGTTTTGTTTTCCAATTTGTACTTTAGTTACTATTTTTCTTAACTGGTAAATATAAATTTAAGTTTCCTTTGTTCACTGGGTCAAGCTATTGTACTTTATTTTTGTTGGACTGTTTTGATTTTGCTCATGGGTGTATATGTATATGTATATGTGTATACTCCATTATTTTAATTATTATATGCCTGATTTTGTAACTGCCATTTGTCTGGGGTTCATATTTGGTTTCTCATTTTTGATTTTTGTTTTAATCTCACTTAAATCCAATAGAAACCACTTGTGGAATTATTTTTCCTGACAAGAGATCAAGACCTGAACTTTTGGAGTGGGAGCACTGAATCCAAGACCCTACACTATCAGGGACTAACCCTAGGGAGTATCAAATAGTGAGAACTCATAAAAAGAAACCACTTGAATATAACAACCAGCATCACCCAACCACCAGTTGCACCCTGTATAGGATACCTAATCTAAACAACAAGCAAAACAAAAATACAAACCAAATCATTAGCAGATAAGATTACCATCTCACTCAGCCTTTCCCATCAGAAGAAAAACAAACAAACAGAAAAAGTTCAGTTCAGTTCAGTTCAGTCACTCAGTCATGTCTGACTCTTTGCAACCCCATGAACTGCAGCACTCCAGGCCTCCCTGTCCATCACCAACTCCCGGAGTGCACTCAAACTCATGTCCATCGAGTCAGTGATGCCATCCAGCCATCTCATCCTCTGTCGTCCCCTTTTCCTCCTGTCCCCAATCCCTGCTAGCATCAGAGTCTTTTCCAATGAGTCAACTCTTCGCATGAGGTGGCCAAAGTACTGGAGTTTCAGCTTTAGCATCACTCCTTCTGAAGAACACCCAGGACTGATCTTTAGGATGCACTGGTTGGATCTCCTTGCCATCCAAGGGACTCACAAGAGTCTTCTCCAAAACTACAGTTCAAAAGCTTTAAATTTTCGGTGCTCAGCTTTCTTCACAGCCCAAGTTTCACATCCACAGATGACCATTGGAAAAAGCATAGCCTTGACTAGATGGACCTTTGTTGGCAAAGTAATGTCTCTGCTTTGGAATATACTATCTAGGTTGGTCATAACTATCCTTCCAAGGAGTAAGCGTCTTTTAATTTCATGGCTGCAATAACCATCTACAGTGATTTTAAAGCCCCCCAAAATAAAGTCTGACACTTTTTCCACTGTTTCCTCATCTATTTCCCATGAAGTGGTGGGACCAGATGGGACCAGATGCCATGATCTTCATTTTCTGAATATTGAGCGTTAAGCCAACTTTGTCACTCTCCACTTTCACTTTCATCAAGAGGTTTTTTAATTCCTCTTCACTTTCTGCTATAAAGGTGGAGTCATTTGCATATCTGAGGTTATTAAATTTCTCCTGGCAATCCTGATTCCAGCTTGTGCTTCTTCCAACCCAGCGTTTCTCATGATGTACTCTGCATAGAAGTTAAATAAGCAGGGTGACAATATACAGCCTTGATGTCCTCCTTTTCCTATTTGGAACCAGTCTGTTGTTCCATGTCCAGTTCTAACTGTTGCTTCCTGACCTGCATATAGGTTTCTCAAGAGGCTGGTCAAGTGGTCTGGTATTCCCATCTCTTGAAGAATTTTCTACAGTTTATTGTGATCCACACAGTCAAAGGCTTTTGCATAATCAATAAAATAAAAATAGATGCTTTTCTGGAACTCTCTTGCTTTTTTGTTGATACAGCAGATTTTGGCCATTTGATCTCTGGTTCCTCTGCCTTTTCTATAACCAGCTTCAATATCAGTAAGTTCATGGTTCACATATTGCTGAAGCTTGGCTTGGAGCATTTTGAGCATTACTTTACTAGTGTGTGAGATGAGAGCAATTGTGCAGTATTTTGAGCATTCTTTGGCATTGCCTTTCTTTGGGATTGGAATGAAAACTGAACTTTTCCAGTCCTGTGACCACTGATGAGTTTTCAAATTTGCTGACATATTGAGTGTAGCACTTTCACAGCATCATCTTTCAGGATTTGAAATAGCTCCACTGGAATTCCATCACCTCCACTATCTTTGTTCATAGTGATGCTTTCTAAGGCCCACTTGACTTCACATTCCAGGATGTCTGGCTGTAGGAAAACTCAGCATAAATATCATCCTACAAGAAGCTTATACAAACCACTGGATGAAACTTAAAAAGAGGGCAGAAACCAAAAGGAACAAAGAGTTCACTCTTGAAGCCTCGGAAAAGGATATCTCAAACACATTAAGTTAAAAAAAAAATAATAATAATGACAAGGAAGAGAAATACTACACAAATGAAGGAACAAACTAGAAACATGTAAAACCAAATAAATGAAGAGGAAATAGGCAAGTTACTTGAAAAAGAATTCAGAATAATGATAGTAAATATGATCAAAAGCTTTCAAGCAAAAATGAAGGAACAAACTAGAAACATGTAAAACCAAATAAATGAAGAGGAAATAGGCAAGTTACTTGAAAAAGAATTCAGAATAATGATAGTAAATATGATCAAAAACTTTCAAGCAAAATGGAGAAAATGCAAGAATCAATTAATAAAGACCTAGAATAATTAAAGAATAAGCATGCGGAGATAAACAATACAACTACTAAAATTAAAAATCCTTTAGAAGGAATAAATAGTAGAATATCCGAAGCAGAAGAATGAATCAGTGAGCTGGAAGATAAAATGGTGGAAATAACTTCTGAAGAGCAGAATAATGTAAAAAGAATGAAAAGAACTGAGGATAGTCTCAGAGATCTCTGGGAGAATATCAAATGCACAAACATTTGAAAAATAGGTGTTCCAGAAGAAGAAGAGAAAGAGAAAGGGCATGAGGAAATTTTTGAAGAGATTACAGTTGAAAATTTCCCCAACATGGAAAAGGAAATAGTCAACCAAGTTCAAGAGGCACAAAGACTCTCATATAGGAAAAACGCAAGGATAACACACCAAAATATATACTAATCAAACTAACAAGATTAAACACAAAGAATATTAAAATCATCAAGGGAGAAGCAACAAGTTACATCCAAGGGAAACCCCATATACTTAACAGTTGATCTTTTAGAAGAAACTCTGCAGACCCAAAGGAAATGGCAAGATATATTTAAAGTACTGAAAGAGGAAAATCTACAACCAAGATTACTTTATCTGGCAAGGATTTCATTCAAAATTGATGGATAAATCAAAAGATTTTCAGACAAGCAAAAGTTAAGAGAATTCAGTACCACCAAACCAGCTTTACAACAAATGTTAAATGGATTTATATAGCCAAGAAATACAAAATAAGAAAAAAGATTTACAAAATAAACTCCAAACAATTAAGAAAATGGCAATAGAAACTTATATATCAATAATTATTTTAAATGCAAAGAGATTAAATGCTCCAACCAAAAGACACAGACTAAATGAATGGATGCAAAAACAAGACCAATATATGTTGTCTACAAGAAACCAAGTTTAGACCTCAGGACATATGTAGACTAAAAGTGACAAAATAGAAAAAATATATTCTATGAAAATGTGAAGCAAAAGGAAGCTGGAATAGCAATCCTCATATAAGACAAAATACACCTTAAAATAAAGAAGATTACAAGAGATAAGGAATGACACTACATAATGATCAAGGGATCAAACCAAGAGGAAGATATAACAATTGTAAATATCTATGCAACATCCGCTGGATTATCAGAAAAGCAAGAGAGTTCCAGAAAAACACCCATTTCTGCTTTATTGACTTTGCCAAAGCCTTTGACTATGTGGATCACAATAAACTGTGAAAAATTCTGAAAGAGATGGGAATACCAGACCACCTGACCTGTCTCTTGAGAAACCTATAGGTAGATCAGGAAGCAACAGTTAGAACTGGACATGGAGCAACAGACTGGTTCCAAATAGGAAAAGGAGTACGTCAAGGCTGTATATTGTCATCCTGCTCATTCAACTTCTATGCAGAGTATATCATGGAAACGCTGAGCTGGATGAAGCACAAGCTGGAATCAAGATTGCTGGGAGAAATATCAATCATCTCAGATGTGCAGATAACACTACCACTGCAGATGGTGACTGCAGCCATGAAATTAAAAGACGCTTACTCCTTGGAAGAAAAGTTATGACCAACCTAGATAATATATTCAAAAGCAGAGACATTACTTTGCCGACTAAGGTCCGTCTAGTCAAGGCTATGGTTTTTCTTGTGGTCATGTATGGATGTGAGAGTTGGACTGTAAAGAAGGCTGAGCGCCAAAGAATTGATGCTTTTGAACTGTGGTGTTGGAGAAGACTCTTGAGAGTCCCTTGGACTGCAAGGAGATCCAACCAGTCCATTCTGAAGGAGATCAACCCTGGGATTTCTTTGGAAGGAATGATGCTAAAACTGAAGCTCCAGTACTTTGGCCACCTCATGCGAAGAGTTGACTCATTGGAAAAGATCCTGATGCTGGGAGGGATTGGGGGCAGGAGGAGAAGGGGACAATCGAGGATGAGATGGCTGGATGTTGTGTTGGTGGTGTTGGAGAAGACTCTTTAGAGTCCCTTGGACTGCAAGGAGATTCAACCAGTCCATCCTAAAGGATATCATTCCTGTGTGTTCACTGGAAGGTCTGATGTTAAGCTGAAACTCAAACACTTTGGCCACCTCATGCGAAGATTTGACTCATTGGAAAAGACTCTGATGCTGAAGGGATTATGGTCAGGAAGAGAAGGGGACTCAGAAGATAAGATACCTGGATGGTATCACTGAGTTGATGGACATGAATTTGAGTGTACTCCGGGAGTTGGTGGACAAGGAGGCCTGACATGCTGCTATTCATGGGGTTGTAAAGAGTTGGATATGACTGAATGAGTGAACTGGACTAATGGTTGATTCATGTTAAGGTTTGACATAAAACAACGAAGTTCTGTAAAGCAATCATCCTTCAATTAAAAAAAAAAAAGATTTCCCTGAGAAATATCAATAACCTCAGACATGCAGATGACATACTTATGCAGTAAGTGAAGAATTAACGAGCTTCTTGTTGAAAGTGAAAGAACAGAGTGAAAAAGTTGGCTTAAAACACAGCATTCAAAAAAGTAAAATCATAGTATCTGGTCCCATCATATCATGTAAATAGATGAGGAAACAATGGAAACAGTGACAGACTTTCTTTTTTGGGGCTCCAAAATCACTGTAGATAGTGACTGCAGCCATTAAATTAAAAGACGCTTACTCTTTGGAAGAAAAGTTATTACCAACTACATAGTGTATTAAAAAAGCAGAGACATTACTTTTCCAACAAAGGACCAACTAGTTAATTTTATGGTTTTCCAGTACTCATGTATGTATGTGAGAGTTGGACTATTAAGAATGCTGAGGACTGAAAAATTGATGCTTTTTAACTGTGTTGTTGGAGAAGACTCTTGAGAGCCCTTTGGACAGCAAGGAGATCCAACCAGTCCATCCTAAAGGAAATCAGTAATGAATGTTCATTGAAAGGGCTGATGTTGAAGCTGAAACTCCAGTACTTTGGCCACCTGATGTGAAGAACTAACTTATTGAAAAGGACCCTGATGCTGGGAAAGATGGAAGGTGGGACGAGAAGGGGACGACAAAGGATGAGATGGTTGGATGGCATCACCGACTCGATGGATATTAGTTTGCATAAACTCTGGGAGTTGGTGATGGATAGGGAGTGCTGCAGTCTATGGGGTTGCAAAGAGTCAGACACGACTGAGGTAATGAACTGAACAGAACTGAAATTAACAAAACATTCTATTTCACTATAGCAAAAAAGATAATAAGGTGCTCAGGAATAAATTTAATCAAGAAAGTGAAAGACTTAGTGATTATGATAGCTAATGGTGAATGATGTGGGATTCATGATCTATGAAGAAGAAGATTTAGCTTCAGGACTGGGGCCAGGCTTGATCACTCAAGAGATTTTGTGCAGCAAAATTTTATTAAAGTATAGAAAGGAACAGAGAAAGCTTAAGATATAGACATCAGAAGGGGGTAGAGAGTGCCCCTTAGCAGTCTATCAAGGCCTTTTATACTTTATTATAGGAAAGGGTCTTACCAGACCCACTCCCACAATATATGATAACAGGATTAGAACTAGCAATTAAAAGGTCTTAGCAGACCCACTCCCACAACATACATCTTAAAATCACAAGATTATTCAGAAAGTTCTTGTTAAGGAGAAACATGTCCTCCAGCAAGATACATTGTTATATTGACTAAGACAAAGCAATGTAGAAAATAACATTTGTCCTTTTCTCCTCCTTGAGAACTCCAGACCCCTTTCTCCTCCTTGGGGACCCTGGACTTCTTATCAACCCACTTAGGAATTGACTCTCTCAATTATATCTGAAAATTATTGAACATTGATGAAAGAAATTAAAGATTCAAATAAACTAAAACACATTTATTAATATAATTAAAATGTCCATACTACACAAAATGATCTACTTGTTCAATGCAATCTACTTTCTTAACTTATTTTCTCTATAAGATGTATCACTATCATATGTATTTTTCTATAAGGATATAAAGTTTATCCTTACTGACTCATTGGAAAAGACCCTGGAAAATATTAATTGGAAGAGACCCAGATGCTGGGAAAGATTGAAGGCAAGAGGAGAAGGGAACGACAGAGGATGAGATGGTTGGATAGCATCATCAACTCATTGGACATGAGTTTGAGCAAGCTCCAGGTATTGATGATGGATAGGGAAGCCTGGCATGCTGCATGCCACAGGGTCGCAAAGAGTCGAACACAACTGAGCAACTGAACTGAACTGAATAAACTTTATCAAATTTGGTCTTTAAAATTTATTCCCCTGCTCTATCCCCAGTACTTATTTTAAATAATTATGTTTTGAATGACCACCCAGTTTCTATTCTATCATTTTCCTTTATAAATAAACACAGATATCATTAATGTTATAATTTTCCTAGCAGACATGTCCATGTTAGGGCCTTTTAGTGAATTTTTAAGATGCAGAGCTATCTGAACCTATGAATAATACTATCTGTGTTTGCATTTTCTGCTACTGCCTTGAGATAAGGGATGTTTATCTGAAATATATATGTATACACATATCATTCATACCTAAATAAGAATTATGACAGAAAAATTTGTGAAATAATATTATCATATATAAAGCAATGGATCAGGCTAAAATATATGTAGAAAAACTAAATATAATCTTTACAACATGTCAGAATAATGTTTTTATAAAATGACTGAATGAGTGAAGTCGCTTAGTCTTTGCGACCCCATGGACAGTAGCCAACCAGGCTCCTCCGTCCATGGGATTTTCTGAGGAAGAATACTGGAGTGGGTTGCCATTTCCTTCTCCAGGAGATCTTCCCGATCCAGGGATCGAACCAAGGTCTCTTGCATTGTAGGCAGACGCTTTGCCCTCTGAGCCACCAGGGAAGTCCTTTTATAAAATGAAACATAATTTAAATCTGAAACTCATTTTATCTCAATATATAATAACAACATAATGGTTAAAGGAAACACAAAGAAATACTGTTTGTGGTATTTGTATTCTACTAATCTCTCCCCAAAATTGAGATTTCTAAATAAACTTAGGAAAGCATTCAAAAAATTTTACAAGTTAAACTGAAAGTCAAGAAATACAAGATATTCACAATTTTCCTCATGTAACACTAACAATTAAATAGAAATCCAACTGCAAATATTGTTTGATAAGCCTATAATATTAGATTTAAAAATTAATATCAAATTTGTTGGCAACACAGGATTTCTACAGAATAGCTATTCTTTTGTGTATATCTGAAACACTGTGCCTGGCCTTTAAACATTAATCCTTTTCTGCATGTGGTCAACAAATCAGAATTTTGCCTTTGGTATGCTTTTTTAAATCCTTGTGGAATGTTTCCACACAGGTGGTCAGTTTCAATATGGGCAGATTGGAAATAGTTGCCATCACTAGAGTCAGCATGCTACAGTTCAGTAGGCAGAGTTGGAAAGCTTTATTTATGGATAATACTGTTTTTGCTGCTGACCTGTTGTCAAAATTCACAACTCTTATCAAACCGGTACTTCCTACTTCATAGCTTCTAGGTGAGCTTCACTTGAAGCCTTGTATATTTTGCAGCTGAGAAGTTGGCTGTGATTGATCCCGCTACCTAGTTTTCTTTCTTACCATCTGCAGCTTTCCACATCATAAATCATTGGCATTCTGGAATGGATTTTCATATTTCAAATTAAGTCTTAGAAGTCAACAGAATACACTAGACAACATATTTTATGTCAATAGTGAAAGAAGTAATGTCAATTTAAACTACACTAGAGGAAAACTTTTTTAAAAATCAAATGCAACAGCCTTGTCAACCTAGTCTTAAGGTTTTCAGAGTCTATTATTGCTTTCCTTAATTTTTTAAATTTATTGTTGTGTATTGATGTAATTTTCTCAAATTTCTGATGAAATTTTTGCATAGCCACAAACAGTCCTAGGCTTAGTTGATAACAGAGGAAATAAGAATATTCTGTCACACAAGACCTGCTTATCAGATATTAGAGAAAAACACCAACTCACTTGGCTTTTTCAATATCGTGACTAGATTCCCAAGGCACTTTGTTTTGCTGAAAGTTTTCACTTTGTCTCAGGCTCAAAAGATTTGTTAACAAAAGAAGCCACTCAGTATAACCAAATAAAAACATAAATATTTATTAGAAAATTATCTAGCTTACTTTCAGTACACTAACATTTAAAGAAAGGAGAAATAAAAAGAGCAGAGGATACATCATTAAATTGGGCTTTGACCAACATCCAGACTTAAACAGCACTGAAAAATCTCATGACAAAGAACATCTGGAGTCCCATTTGGGAAAGGGCCCCAGGCAGCATGTCTGCTTTATGGGTGAGAGTTCAAAGATGCCAGTTCAGAGATTCCTACTTATATTCCCAGGATGGTGGCAAACTGATATCATCATCAATCTGTGACCAAATTGCAGCTTTGGTTTCATATTAATGCTATTTGTTTTGTGGCATAAAACTTGGCATGTTGCTAAGCTTGGGCTTGGCTGGCTAAGCCACCTCCAGGGGTTCAACAATCTCAAGATTCTCCCCCATTTTATCTATGATGCTGCACATCTTGTACTCACAGCCAACAGTCACTCAATCACTTCTAGTCTGGTCAGTGTCCAGGAAGGTTACAACAAGGGCAGAGGCTTGCTCTGCTTTGTCTCTGAAGTCTAAACAAAACTATTCATTTAATTTTCCTAATGCATTGTCATTGTCAGTCTCATCTAAACTACATGGAGTCCAACAGAGAAAGTGATTTTCTGAAGGAGGAGACACTGGTCAAACAAACAAGACCAACAAGTGTTAGCAAGACTTTCTTTTCTCTTCAAGTTTGTGTATGATGGTAGGGCCTGTCACTGACTACAGAGGAACATGCTTGGGACTCTGAAACAAGACTGTTATGTTTCATCCTTCTGGCCTTGTTGGCTCAATAAGGAACTGCAGTTGTTTCTTTAGCACCATAAAGCTAAAGAAAATAACAAATATTAATCAGATGGCACTTCGTTGCAGGTGATTCAGCATTCTAATCTCTTTCAGTCTTTTCACAGGTCCACTTCAATCTTCAAGTCTCCAAGACACTCTTTCTGTCACAGGAAGAGGTGGCACGTCATGGAAAGGCCATGAGTAGAAATAAGTGACACAGAGAAGAGCATGTGCTGGCTGGGGCTGGATTGTGGATGGAGATCTGATTAGGAACTGGGGTTGGGGTGAGTAGCACAGTCCACTTAGCTTATGGCTCTTATTCCAGACAGTCAGAATCTACAGTTATTGAAGTAAAAGTCTACAAAGCTCTTTTATACCAACTTTTTCATGATGGTCAAGTGCAGGACAATTTTCACAATGGACAGAGAAAGTTCCAAAAGGCTGGGCCAAGAGATTCTTAATGACCAATTGTACACAAAGAAGGCAGTGCTTATAGGAAATGCAAACTTTAGGCTTCTTCATTTACCTTATTGGTTGCTTTTTAGAAATTTAACTTAAATATATTTGAAAAAATTACTAATGCATGAACTTGTTATGTATTGAATTAGAGCTGACATATTGGGAAAATTATTTATTTTCTTATTCTTCAGGTTTAAAGAGTCTTATGTTGAGATTATTGATCACTTTGTCTTTGGTTTACTGTCCTCTTAATGCTTTTTTTTAAAATTCAGAATATTTCATGCAAGCCAGTTCAGATTAACTCCTCTTATTCCTCCTCCACACCACATTTTAGAGACAGGATCCCCATGATTTGACCTCCTGCACTGTCTACTCCTCTGAGTCTGCCCTTCTATTCTACCTTATTGATCCAGTTCTGGCTCCTTATACTCTAGTCTTAAGACTCGAAATGGCTCAACATTAAGCTCTCAATGCTGACTATGAGAAAATAAAAATTTATGTTTCTCAGGTTACCTATCCATAATATATATATATATTTTTGGAGTGTAATAAAAAATGCAAACAGTTCTCAATTATATGGTGAAATTTTCTGAGAGAAATCAATGGGTAGAGGAAATTCAGTTCAGTTCAATCGCTCAGTCATGTCCGACACTTTGCGACCCCATGAACCACAGCATACCAGGACTCCCTGTCCATCACCAACTCCCCCAGTTTACCCAAACTCATGTCCATTGAGTCAGTGATACCATCTAATCATCTCATCTTCTGTTGTCCCCTTCTCCTCTTGGCTTCAATCTCTCCCAATATCAGGGTCTTTACAAATGAGTCAGCTCTTTGTAGCAGGTAGCCAAAATATTAGAGTTTCAGCTTCAACATCAGTCCTTTCAATAAACACCCAGGACTGATTTCCTTCAGGATTGACTGGTTGGATCTCCTTGCAGGCCAAGGGAGTCTGAAGAATCTTCTCCAACACCATAGTTCAAAAGCATCTATTCTTCAGTACTCAGCTTTCTTTGTAGTCCAAGTATCACATCCATACATGACTACTGGAAAAATCATAGCCTTGACTAGATGGACCTTTATTGACAAAGTAATGTCTCTGCTTTCAATATGTTTTCTAGGTTGGTAATAACTTTCCTTCCGAGGAGTAAGCGTATTTTAATTTCATGGCTGCAATCACCATCTGCAGTGATTTTGGAACCAGAAAAATAAACTTAGCCCCTGTTTCTACTGTTTTCCCATCTATTTGCCTTGAAGTGATGGGACTGGATGCCATTGTCTTACTTTTCTGAATGTTGAGCTTTAAGTCAACTTTTTCACTCTCCTCTTTCACTTTCATCAAGAGGCTCTTTAGTTCCTCTTCACTTTCTGCCATAAGGGTGGTGTCATCTGCATATCTGAAGTTATTAATATTTCTCCTGGCAATCTTGATTCCAGCTTGTGTTTCATCCAGCCCAACGTTTCTCATGATGTACTCTGCATATAAGTTAAATAAGCAGGGTGACAATATACAGCCTTGATATACTTCTTTTCCTACTTGGAACCAGTCTGTTGTTCCATGTACAGTTCTAACTGTTGCTTCCTGACCTGAATACAGTTTTCTCAAGAAGCAGATCAGGTGGTCTGGTATTCCCATCTCCTTCAGAATTTTCCACAGTTTATTGTGATCCACACAGTCACAGGCTTTGGCATAATCAATAAATCAGAAATAGATGTTTTTCTGGAACTCTCTTGTTTTGTTTTTGGTTTTTTTTGATGATCCACTGAATGTTGGCAATTTGATCTCTGTTTCCTCTGCCTTTCTTAAAACCAGGTTGAAAATCTGGAAGTTCACAGTTCATGTATTGCTAAAGCCTGGCTTAGAGAATTTTGAGCATTACTTTACTAGAATGTAAAGTACAATTTACTAGAATGTAGAGATGAGTGCAATTGTGTGGTAGTTTGAGTATTCTTTGGCAATTAGCAACACATTAAAGCCTCAATAACAAAATATTCTTAAAAGGCAGAATTTGGGTTGTGTATTATAAAATGCCTTTTTTCTCATCAATTTTCTGTTTCCTGTGTATATAAATGGGCTTAAGCTGGCTTTTGTAATAATTATCTAGGGGAATTACTCCAAATTTTAAAATATCAATTTCTAGAGTTGGATCTATCTTCTTAGACAACATACTTAAATTTAAGCCACTCAGTAATCAATTATGACTCATTTTTTTAAAATTAATATTGGTTTTTAATATTTCCTGGTGGATATTTTAAAATATATATATGTTCGAGTTGGCCAAGAAGTTTGGAGTTTCTGAATGAACTTTTTAATGAACTCAGTGAGCTTCCCTGATAGCTCAGTTGGTAAAGAATCTGCTTGCAAAGCGGGAGAGGCTGGTTTGACCCTGATCTTCCCAGTAGGGTCAAGAAGATACCCTGGAGAAGGGGTTCGCTACCCACTCCAGTATTCTTGGGCTTCCCTTTTGGCTCAATTGGTAAAGAATCCACTGGCAATGTGGAAGACCTTGGTTCCATCCCTGGGTTGGGAAGATCCCCTGGAGAAGGGAAAGGCTACCCATTCCAGGATTCTGGCCTGGAGAATTCCATGGGGTAGCAAACAATTGGACACAACTGAGTAACTTTCATTCACTCACAGATACATCTGTATATATCTGTGTTAATATGTGTATATATATATATATATATATATATATATATATATATAAATAAAATGAAACTGCCTTTCACATATGTTCCTGTATAAGTTATGTGGGTGCTTAGTCATCTTCAACTCTTTGTGAACTCATGGACTATAGTCCATCAAGCTCCCCTGTCCATGGGATTATCCCAGTAAGAACGCTGGGGTGGGTTGCCATTTCTGACTAAAAATATAAAATAAGCTGCTGTTTTTCTTGAATCAAAAAGAATGATTCTCTTGATTCTATAGTTCACAAAAGAATCGTAAGCATGTTCTGAGAATGACTCAATCAAATCACATTAAGACTATAGAGAGATATTTGTGCTTCTTGAGTTTATTATGGTGCCTTTAGATCATTATAGGCAAGGCAAACAGCCTTTTAACTTTGCTGGAATTCTAAATTATATGAGTCAAGAAAACATTTTAAAACCTTGTTTATTTAAATCCCACCCCTGATGTTAATAATTATCAATAGCTAGTGATGTACCTTTATCGAGCCCATCCTTGCATGAAATGTTCTCTTGGTATCTCTAATTTTCTTGAAGAGATCTCTAGTCTTTCCCATTCTGTTCTTTTCCTCTATTTCTTTACATTGATTGCTGAAGAAGGCTTTCTTATCTCTTCTCGCTATTCTTTGGAACTCTGCATTCAGATGCTTATATCTTTCCTTTTCTCCTTTGCTTTTTGCTTCTTCTTTTCACAGCTATTTGTAAGACCTCCCCAGACAGCCATTTTGCCTTTTTGCATTTCTTTTCCATGGGGATGGTCTTGATCCCTATCTCCTGTACAATGTCACGAACCTCATTCCATAGTTCATCAGGCACTCTATCTATCAGATCTAGACCTTTAAATCTATTTCTCACTTCCACTGTATAACCATAAGGGATTTGATTTAGGTCATACCTGAATGGTCTAGTGGTGTTGCCCACTTTCTTCAATTTAAGTCTGAATTTGGCAATCAGGAGTTCATGATCTGAGCCACAGTCAGCTCCCGGTCTTGTCTTTGTTGACTGTATAGAGCTTCTCCATCTTTGGCTGCAAAGAATATAATCAATCTGATTTAAAGTTTTTGAGAATATCTCCCCCAATCTTCATCAACTGAATATTTTTATTAGAATATAGTTTAGTTCCTTTTTAGTTGTCAGTGAAAGAAAGAGATTGCTTGGATGTGGAAACTATTGAGTTTCCTTTTATTAACCTACAGAGGTGGATTTCACTAAAACCAAAAGCTCTGAATTTTCTCAGCTTTTCAAGCTCTGCTTCCCAACATCCAGTTTACAGCATATTGGTTTTATAGACTTTGTCCTTGCCCCAATACAAATGCATGTCATTTACTTCATTTTTAATAGACAAAGAATATGTTTGGTGACTTAGTCTGGCTGTTTTATTTTATTCAGTCTTCTTGTTTTAACACAGCTTAGTCTTTCTCCTCCACTCTATGTTTATAACAAAAACTATTTTAAAAAATGATCGTATCTGATTCTGAGGAAACATAAGTAAAAATAAAATCTCCTGCCAACCCAGTGAATCCTCTCCATTAAATGTAAGAAGAATGAGACAGTTTTTTTTTTTTTTGCAAAACCATTAAATCAGACTGATGTGCATTATAGGCAATATGCTAAAGAAGTTAAGAAGACAAAAAGAAATCATACTCTTTTAATGTAGTCATGCAGACATAATCCATTACAGATATGATAACTGTAAGGAGATCCAATCAGTCCATTCTAAATAAAAAAATGATCGTATCTGATTCTGAGGAAACATAAGTAAAAATAAAATCTCCTGCCAACCCAGTGAATCCTCTCCATTAAATGTAAGAAGAATGAGACAGTTTTTTTTTTTTATTGCAAAACCATTAAATCAGACTGATGTGCATTATAGGCAATATGCTAAAGAAGTTAAGAAGACAAAAAGAAATCATACTCTTTTATGTAGTCAGGCAGGCATAATCCATTACAGATATGATAACTGTAAGGAGATCCAATCAGTCCATTCTAAAGGAGATCAGTCCTGGCTATTCATTGGAAGGACTGATGCTAAAGCTGAAACTCCAATGCTTTGGCCACCTCATGCGAAGAGTTGACTTACTGGAAAAGACTCTGATGCTGGGAGGGATTGGGGGCAGGAGGAGAAGGGGATGGCAGAGGATGAGATGGCTGGATGGCATCACTGACTCGGTGGACATGTTTGGGTGAACTCCGGGAGCTGGTGACGGACAGGGAGGCCTGGTGTGCTGCAATTCATGGAGTCGCAAAGAGTCGGACACGACTGAGCAATTGAACTGAACTGAACTGTCTTTATCCAAGGAAAAAGAAAAATTCATTAATTTTATTGACAAGCAAGAAGTTACAACTTGGAGCCTGGCACCTCAGCTAAATTCCCATGGATACAGGGCATCAGAGCATCATCCTCCCCAATGTTCACATATCAAAGGGATGGCTTTCAGGTCCCCAAGAAAGACCTTCCTGGGGATGTACAACTGGCAAGAGGCTCATTAAGCTTTTAAAAGGATTCGCATACATCTCGAAGAGATAGAGAAAACCTTTATGGTTTCAGATGTTCTGAAGGAAAGGTAAGAAAAGGGTGGGGAAATTCTACTTGCTGTTTCACACTATAGAAAATTTTAAATTTAAATTTCTTAGGTGTGTGTTCATCCTTGCAATCCATACAATGTTCATTTTTTTTTTTTAAATTCCTATTAGGGAATAACAGTTTTACCCTTCTAGGTTTTTTCATTGGTCTAATTACTAAATTGAGATAAGACATATTAATAGAAGAAAGAGATTTAATTTTATGTGTCTGGGAGCCCCAAAGTTATGAGACCCAAGGGCAAGCTGGGCAGTTGAGGCTGATGTGCCAACCTGAATTATGGAATCAGAGAGGGGCTTGAGACTTCCAAGAGGAGAAGAATTATTTCTGTGACAATAAGAAGGTAGATGTTTGGTAATTAAAGCTTGCCATGCCATACAGATAGGTCTTTCAGGTAAAAAATTAGCTCTGGTAATAGCTTTCTTTCTGATAGGCCTCCTGTATAAATTCTTTTAGGTAGTTAAAAGAAAGAAAAACTTTTCTTGAGTCAGCCAGGTCTTGATTGCCTTCAGCTCAAAATTGTCCATATGTCAAAATGACACTTTTTGGGGTCACATATTTCCCCTTTGGAGATTCCCTGGTTGCTCAGTGATAAAGAATGCTCCTGCCAATGCAGGAGACACAGGAGGTGTGAGTTTGATCCCTGGGTTGGAAAGGTCCTTTGAGGGAGGAAAGGACAACCCACTCCAGTATTCTTGCCAGGAAGATCCCACGAAGAGAGGAGCCTCGTGGGCTACAGTCCATGGGGTTGCAAAGAGTCAGACATGACTGAGCATGCATGCACATGGCTTCCCCCTTCACTCCCAAACAGCTTCATTGACTAAAAGCATCTTCAGTTAATGTGAATTAGTGATAACATTTTTATAATTCACCAGAAATTATATTAAAATCTCACAAAATCTGTTTCTTTCAGTTCAGTTCAGTTGTTTAGTCATGCCCGACTCTTTGTGACTTCATGAACCACAGCACCCCAGGCTTCCCTGTCCATCATCAACTCCTGGAGCCTACCCAAACTCACATCCATTGGGTCAGTGATGCCATGCAACCATCTCATCCTCTGTCCTCCTCTTCTCCTCCTGCTCTCAATCTTTCCCAGCATCAGGGTCTTTTCAAATGAGTCAGCTCTTTGCATCAGGTGACCAAGGTATTGGAGTTTCAGCATCAACATCAGTCCTTCCAATGAATACCCAAGAGTGATCTCCTTTAGGATAGACTGGTTGGATTTTTTGCAGTCCAAGGCATTCTCAAGTCTTCTCCAACATCACAGTTCAAAAGCATCAATTCTTCAGCATTCAGTTTTCTTTATAGTCCAACTCTCACATCTATACACGACTGGAAAAATCATAACCTTGACTAAATGGACCTTTGTTGACAAAGTAATGTCTTGCTTTATAATATGGTGTCTAGATTGGTCATAACTTTCCTTCCAAGGAGTAAGTGTCTTTTAATTTCATGGCTGCAATCACCATCTGCAGTGATTTTGTAGTAAAATAAATAAATAAACAAATAAATAAAGTCAGCCTCTGTTTTGACTGTTTCCCCATCTATTTGCCATGAAGTGATGGGACCAGATGCCATGATCTTCATTTTCTGAGTGTTGAGCTTTAAGCCAACTTTTTCACTTTCCTTTTTCACTTTCATCAAGAGACTCTTTAGCTCCTCTTCACTTTCTGCCATAAGGGTGGTGACATCTGCATATCTGAGGTTATTGATATTTCTCCCAGCAATCTTGATTCCAGCTTCTGTTTCCTTCAGTCCAGCATTTCTCATGATGTACTCTGCATATAAATTAAATAAGCAGGGTGAAAATACAGCCTTGACATGCTCCTTTTCCTGTTTGGAACCAGTCTGTTGTCCCATGTCCAATTATAGCTGTTGCTTCCTGATCTGCATACAGATTTCTCAGATGGCAGGTCATGTGGTTTAGTATGCCCATCTCTTTCAGAATTTCCCACAGTTTATAGTGATCCACACAGTCAAAGCCTTTGGCATAGTCAATAAAACAGAAATAGATGATTTTCTGGAACTCTCTTGCTTTCTCATTGATCCAGTGGATGTTGGTAATTTGATCTCTTGTTCCATTGCCTTTTCTAAAACCAGCTTGAACATCTGGAAGTTCATGGTTCATGGATTGCTGAAGCCTGGCTTGGAGAATTTTGAGCATTACTTTGCTAGCATGTGAAATGAGTACAACTGTGCGGTAGTTTGAGCATTCTTTGGCATTGCCTTTCTTTGGGATTGGAATGAAAACTGACCTTTTCCAGTCCTGTGGCCACTGCTGAGTTTTCCAAATTTGCTGGCATACTGAGTGTAGAACTCTCACAGCATCATCTTTCAGGATTTGAAACAGCTCAGCTGGAATTCCATCACCTCCACTAGCTTTGTGTGTAGTGATGCTTTCTAAGGCCACTTGACTTCACATTCCTGGATTTCTGGCTCTAGGTGAATGATCACACCATTGTGATTATCTGGGTTGTGAAGATCTTTTTTGTACAGTTCTTCTGTGTATTCTTGCCACCTCCTAATATCTTCTGTTTCTGTCAGGTCCATACTATTTCTTTCCTTTACTGAGCCCATCTTTGCATGAAATGTCCCCTTGGTATCTCTGATTTTCTTGAAGAGATCTCTAGTCTTTCCCAGTCTATTGTTTTCCTCTATTTGTTTGCATTGATCACTGAGGAAGGCTTTCTTATCTGTCCTTTCTATTCTTTGGAACTCTTCATTCAAATGGGTATACCTTTCCTTTTCTCCTTTGCTCTTGGCTTCTCTTCTTTTCACAGCTATTTGTAAGGCCTCCTCAGACAGCCATTTTGCTTTTTTGCGTTTCTTTTTCTTGGGGATGGTCTTGATCCCTGTCTCCTATACAATGTCACGAACCCTTGTCTATAGTTCATCAGGCACTCTGTCTACCAGATCTAGTCCCTTAAATCTATTGCTCACTTCCAGTGTATAATAAGGGATTTGATTTAGGTCATACCTGAATGGTTTAGTGGTTTTTCCCACTTTCTTCAATGTAAGTCTGAATTTGCCAATAAGCAGTTCATTATCTGAGCCACAGTCTGTTTCTTTAAAACAGCATAAAGCCAGATCAAGATGGAAGAATAGAAGGACATGGAGCTCACCTCCTCCTACAAATAAATCAAAAATACATCTCTATGGGAAAAAATTCTCACAAAATATTTGTTGAATGGTGGCAGAAAATCTCATAAAATCAAAACCAAAATTGCAAGAAAGATCATCATGCAACTGGGTGGGATAAAAAACAAAGAGAGAAAAAAGGAACCAGATGGGACCTGCACTCTGGGAGGGATCTCTGAAAGAGGAAAGGTTCCTTTATGCCAGAAACTCCATCTACTTTTGTGGAGTTCAGCCAAGACAGGAAGGGAGCTTGACAGGCTCACAGAAGAGTGCAGCAGGTGTCTTCTGGCAGCAAAATAGAGAGAGACCAGCACAAATGTCCTGGCTACCTCCCTGTACCCCCCAGCTTGAGACACTCAACTGCTGGTGTGGGCAGGGACCGTGTATTGAAGTTCAGGCTTCAGAGGACAGACCTGAGGAGAGAAGTGGGTTGGCTGCATGAAGACAGCTGAGTGCTCTGGGCTGCAACCAGGAGAGAGTGAAGAAGGAACCCAGGTCCACCACTAAAGCTCTATTGTTAACCTCTGTACTTGAAGGGAGGGCGGGGCCCAACATAACAGCCACATTCTTACAAGCTCACGGAGGGAGCACCTCTACCTCTAGCAGTTCTGGGAGCTCATAAGCACTAGTGGGTTCTCCACATATGAAGGGGGTGCTGAAATTTGATCTGATCCCTAGGGGCTTTGCAATCCCCAGATTTACACCACCACGGGCTTTGTAAACTCAGCACCTGCTGGGGATTCCCAGCAGAATATTGACGCTCCTGTGGCTGGGTCAGATCTGGCATTAGCAGCTGTGCGCTTTGTGGGTATGGGTGCTCACACTGAAGCATGGCGGGGTTCTCGGCTGTTTCCTTTGTTCCCACCTGGGTGTGTGACTACTGCATTCTGGTACCTGGCTTTAGTGGGTCTTTGTCTACAGATCTGCCCTGATGGCTTTGTGAACACAATGCCTGAGGGTTTGCATTCCCATGGCTGAGACAGGGCAGAAGGAACTATGAACAATAGTATTCGTTGTGAACCTGCACAATGAGTGGCGGATGATACCATAGGGTGCACTTCTCTGTGGATACCACCTGCAGAGGAATACTCAGTGACTCATCTCCCAACAGGAGTGCTCCAGTACTGCCCACCTCACACCACAGCTCAGAAACAGATCTGTGGGCTTCTGCACCAACATTTGGGGAGCAGACCCTGCCCCCAACAGGGCTATGACAAGCACAGAGTGAAGAGGAGGCCCTGCTCAGCCTCCAGTGCAAGCTCTGGTCATCATAACACCAGTCACACCCCCTCAGAGGGATAATGGGCAGCACAACTGAGGAAAGACATGGTAGGCATCTATACTAAAGACAGCTCTTGCACCAAAAATACTAGAGTCACACAGCCTACACAGGGATGCTCCCATATAAAAATAGCCCTCCAAGACCACAGTAGGTAACTGTTTCTCTTAAACTCTTAATCAGAGAACTGTAAGTAAAATGAAGAAGTAGAGCAACCATTCCCAGTTAAAAGATCAAGAGAATTCCCCTGAAAGAATAGTGAAACATCTCTCCAGTGTAACACACTGCATTCAAAATGGAGGTAATAAAAATATTGAAGGAATTAAGAAAGGCCATTAATAAAATTTAGATTACTACAAAAAGGAACTGGAAATTTTTATAAAGAGAAACCAGGTAAAATGGGAAGACTCATTTACTCAGACAAAATCTGAGCTAAAGGCAATAAATAGTAAGCTGGAAGACAGAATACTGAAAATCACCCCATCAGAACAGCAGTCAGAAAGACAAAAAATATGAAAGCAGTATGTGAAACCTATAGGATAATGTAACTCATGCCAATCTTCCCATAATAGGGATCCCAGAAGGAGAAGAAAGAAAAAAAGGATCCAAAATGCATTTGAAAAAATTATAGCAGAAAATTCCCAAACCTAAAGAAGAAAACAGATATCCATGTAGAGGAAGCATACAGGATCTCAAGCAAGATGAACCCAAATAGACTTATTCCAAGATATAGTCAAATTAAAATCGCAAAAGTTAAAGAGAGAATTCTAAAGTCAGCAAGAGAAAAATAAACAGTTAATTACAAGGGAACCCCCATAAGGATATCAGCTGATTTCTCTACAGAAATGTTGCAGGTCAGATGAGAATGGTAAGATATTTTCAAAATCTTGAAAGGGGAATACCTGAAACCTAAGATGCTCTACTCTACAATATTATAATTTAGAATAGAAGAAGCAATAAAGTATTTCTCAGACAACGAAAACTAAAAGAATGCAGCAATATTATGCCTATTGTAAAAGAAACATGGAAAAGTCTCTAAATAGAAAAGAATCTATAGGAAAAGAGAAAAATCATAGTTGGAAAGCAAATCACTTAAGCCAGTATACAGATTAAAGAAAAAGAATTGTGAAAGAAATGACAGCTACAATGAACCAAAGGAAAACTATGAAAATGTAGAAGAAAACATAAAAAAAATCAAATATTGGAAAGAAGTCTAGGAATTATAGATTTGTTTAAAATGCATTTGAGCCTATATGAGTACCAGTCTAAAGCAAGTAGATAATATAGTAATGGGTTGAAAGTCACTCAGTCGTGTCTGAATTTTGGCGACTCCATGGACTATACATGGAGTGGTAGCCTTTCCCTTCTCCAGGGGATCTTCCCAACCCAGGGACTGAACCCAGGTCTCCCTCATTGAAGGCAGATTCTTTACCAGCTGAGCCACAAGAGAAGCCCAATACTGGAATGGGTACATTATCCCTTTTCCAGTGGATCTTCCTGACCCAGGAGTCGAACTGGGGTCTTCTGCATTGCAGGTGAATTCTTTACCAAGTGAGCTATCAGGGAAGCCCTAAGTAATCAGTTAACATACTTAAAAAAAAAAAAAAACAGGATAATCACAAATCAAAACTATACAATAAATTCACAAAAAAAACCAAAAAAGAATACAAACATAACACAAAAGAAAACCATCATACCACAAAAAGCAAGACATAAAGGAAAAGAAAGGAATGCAGAAAAACTTAGAATCACCTGGAAAACGAGGTTTAAAATGGCAATATATACATCGGTATCAAATTACCTTAAATGTCCATGGACTGACCGTTCCATTCAACAGACATTTGAGTGGTAGGTGGATAAAAAAACAAGACAAAACACAAGAGTCTACAATATGCTTGCCTACAAGAGACCCATTTTAGGGCAAAGAACACACATAGATTGAAAATGAGGGTATGGTAAAAGATATTTCATGTAAACAGAAATGACAAGTAAGTGGGGAAGCAATACTTATATCAGACAAAATACACTTTAAAACAAAGGCCACAAAGAAAGATGAAGAAGGCATAATATATAGGTAAAGGGATCAATACAAGGAGAGTATAAGAGACTCATTAACATATATGCACACAATATAGGAGGACCTAAATACATGAAACAAATAATTCCAGACATAAAGGGAGAAATTGATTGCAGTACAATAATAGGAAACTTTAACACCCCACTTACACTAATGAACAGATCTTATAGACAGAAAATTAGTACTAATGTTTATCATGATCTTAAAATGTTCAAGGAATCAAGAAGAAAATAATACTTGCATTTATATATCGTACTGGAAAGAAGTATGTGTTCTTTAAAGAAATGTTAATGAATGTTCTGCATTTCTATATTTTAAAGTACTTCTGTTTGCAACTTTTTCACATATATCCCCCTGAAGTGATCATTTGCAGTGTTGCTGAGGCATAGATTTGAATTTAAGGTGTTGCGTTAGGAGAGCTGGAACAAGTAAATTATCTGGTAAGTGACGTTAGCTGCTACCACGAAGCACATCACAATTTGACTCTGTGATTCTCTACTTATTAAGTATGTATGTAATATTTCTTATGAGGTAATTTCTGTTTTGAATTTTGGTATAAATTTATATCCATAGTTTACATGTTTAAGAGAGTTTTATGATATATCATTTGTATAAGCTGAGGTTTTCTAATGCTTTATATGATTCACTGCTTCCCTTTTGTTTTTACTTAGCATTTTTGTTAAATCTTCAAAAATTTAAATGCTGGCAGTTCAGAATGCTCACTGAAGAGTAATTCTGAGGCTATTGATGGGTCAAAGCTGTAAAAGGTGTAACAGTGAGCAGAGTGGGGAGTAAACAGCATTGGTGGTTCAAATTAGGATGAAGGAATCCAAAGGAGTAGATCCAATGGAAGAAATAGGAATCTCTTGCTCAGAGAGAGATGATTCACCTGGAAATAAAATAATCAGAACTTCTGTTTTTTTCTTCTTGTTTCTTTTTTTTTTAAGTGTAGGCAATCATTTATCAAAAGGATAAAATATACAGAATCTTAATCACTCTTAGAAAAAAAGCTATATGCTTTTATTTAAAATGGTTTTATTTTGTTGTGAGTTCTCAAAGCTTGTACAAAGAAGGTTGAGTTGTCTCATTAAAATATTACTCATTACTCTTTAGCGTCAGACACTTCAATTATTTTTCAGTGCCTTTACAATGAAGTCCAGAGTCCCCAGTGCTTAAAAAAGGCCTTCTGTGGTATAACCCTAAGCAATGTCTATACACCTCTGTGTCCCAATTTAAGCTTCCCATCCTTCATCCTACAGCCTTGCCTAACCTCCTGCAGTTCTCTGGGCCACACTGTTTCAGGCTCCTGTGATTTTGCTTGTTCGTTCCACAGACAGCTCTCCTGGGAGTGAGTCAGGAAAGGTTTCCCAAGTGTTAGAAGATCTTAGCAGAAAAGTAGTTGAAATGAATGGTTCTCAAACTTTAGTGTGTTTCAGACTCTCCCAACAATTTAGCTTGCTTAAGTACACATTCCTAGACCTCTAGGGGATTTCAGATTCAGCAAATGTGGGAGGTGAATCCCAGGAACCTGAATTTTAACAAACACTCCAGGGGTTTTCAAGCAGGTGGTTCATGTTAACAGGTTTTTTAAACCCTGCTTTTTAAGGATGGGTAGCCCTCAGCTAGGCAGGAAGGAGGCTGGAGAACTGAATAAGATATGGCATAAGAAACCTTGAGCAATGATGTAAAGGCAGTGGGTGTTGCTGGAGCCAGTTCATTTTGGCTTGAAAAAGTTGGTTCTTGAATTTTCAGAAATTTTGTGAGCTGCTTGTTAAACACAGTCATTACTGAATTAAATTATATGAACTTGCAATTAAGTAAGCTATATTAAAAGCAAAAATAATAAACATGGAAAACATCACTTCCTAATTATTTCACTTCATTTTATTATATAAATGCTTAAGTTTATTTATGTCTATTTTATCTAGGTGATAGAAGTGCTGTGTAATTGTATACTACTGTGTTTTCTTCTGAATTCCATGTTCAGTAATTGGCATGTTAGTAGTTGGAAATTAGATATGGTGTATTTACAACATAGAAATTGGCCAATGTTAAAAATCAGGGTTTCCTGCCAGCCCTAAGCCAGTTTTACCACATCACCACTTAAGGGTGAAAGAGTTTGGTTGTACATAGTGGAATGCAAGAAGTGTGATACTTTTGGATCTTAAGCTGGACGTCATTAAATATGAGACCAAAGAAATACATTATTGGCTGTATCATGGAGTTCTTTGTGGCCCAGTTTTGAGAAGCATGGCCTTTATTCTAGTGATGTTGGGAAACAACTGTGGCAGTTTCATCAAGGAGCACTATAGTCAGATTTAATTTTGGAAAGGTGGCTCCGTGGAGGATAATTTTGAAGTTGACAAAACTGAAAGCCAGTTGACTGTTTAGGAGGCCATATTCCATATGACAGATGGTGATGAGTTGGGCTAAGATAGTAAAAATGCAGATGGAGGAGAGTAGACTAATTGGAGAAATATCTAGAAGTTTAACTTGACAGTGATTAGGATGAGGGTCAGGTCATATATAATTAATATTTCTAACCTGAGTGACTGTGTGATGATGCAAGCCATTGAGGTACAGAATACTGTATTGTGAACCACAAGTAACCTGTTGGAGGCATGCCATTTGGGAAACTTTCATATTATATTCACTATCTATATTTCTTTTATCTCTAAATTCATAAGAAAGGTTAGGGAAGAGGGGAGGGGATAAATATACATATATATTATAGACTACATAATACAAGGCATGTTGGAAAATGCTCACAGAGCTCAGTTAAGTAGCACATTTAATACTGATGTGACTTATTGGAACATGAGAGAGCTTAAAGTGAGATACCTGCTAATTAAGAGCATAGGAATCTCTTTTGAAATTAGGGAAATTGAAGTTACTGACTGGGGGCTGTGTTATCACTACTGTGTTCTAGTGTTTCTCTGTTATCACTGAAAAGAGGAAGGAAACTGTACAGTTGAGAATTGAGCTCCTCAGGCTAATTGAGAGTGCAAAAGAAACAAGCTAATGTCTTTTCCCCCCCTGATAATCCTAATTGGCAATTTTAGTAAAAAGAATATACAATATTTTTAGTATAAATTGAGAGAGAAGACTGCACAAGTTCTGGCCTATTACCAGAATACTTCTAACAGTAAGAAATATCCAAATTTCCATTACTTTTTAAGGTCTGAGAAAGTTATATTTATTTATGTAAAGTATCACAGCATATGATTTAATTTTCTTTCTCAGACCCAATTCTCAATAAATCTATGTTTATCACCATATTTTTACTGAAAGTGAAGAGAATAATATTTAAGGGAGTAATATTTCAGGAATAATAATATTTATGGGAATAACATTTAAAGGAGTAGTATTTCTTAAATGGGGCTTCCCTGGTAGCTCAGCAGAGAAGGCAATGGCACCCCACTCCAGTACTCTTGTCTGGAAAATCCTATGGATGGAGGAGCCTGGTGGGCTGCAGTCCATGGCGTCACTAAGAGTTGGACACGACTGAGTGACTTCACTTTCACTTTTCACTTTTCACTTTCACGCATTGGAGAAGGAAATGGCAACCCACTCCAGTGTTCTTGCCTGGAGAATTCCAGGGACTGGGAAGCCTGGTGGGCTGCCGTTTATGGGGTCACACAGCGTCGGACGTGACTGAAGCGACTTAGCAGCAGCAGTAGCAGGTAGCTCAGCTGGGAAAGAATCCGCCTGCAATCTGGGAGATACTTGTTCTTTTCCTGGGTCAGGAAGATCCCTTGGAGAAGGGATAGGTTACCCACTCCAGTATTCTTGGGCTTTCCTAGTGGCTCTGATGGTAAAGAATACACCTGCAATGTGGGAAAGAAGATCCTGGAGGCAGGATCTTCCAGAAGATACTGGAGTGGGTTCACTCCAGTATTCCTGCCTGGAGAATCCTCATGGACAGAGGAGCCTGGCAAGCTTTACAGTCCACAGGGTCACAAAGAGTTGGACATGACTAAGCACAGCACAGCACGTCCCTTAATATCATTTGTACTTGTGGCAACAATGAGATAAACTATATGATAAAGTCAGGACTGACCTCAAAAATTCAGGTTGTATAGACAAAGTGACCATATGGCCATATGCTGAAGTTAAAAATCATTTCACTCTTTGGGAGCTCATGGTCAGAAGGCAGGGTCTGGAGGAGAAGATCAGCATCCAAGCAGTGTAATGCTGCACAAATATTGTAGGCACATAGGAGACATAAGTCACTAAGCCTGGAAGGGAAGGAAGACAGGAGGGTCTGTGAGTTGGAACTATCTTCCATCAGAGAACGTTGCTCCTGTGAAGTTTCAAGTGGTTCTATATTATTAAGATTTATGAGATGATAGGAGATGAGGCTGATTGACAGGCAAGGACCAAAGCCATGAAGGATTGCTGAAAAGTTTAGATTTTATCCTGTAAAGCAAATGAGAACCTTTGGGAGGTTTCATAAGGGGACTAACTGAATATTTTTGAGTTTCGGGAAGGCTAGTCTGAAAGCAAGTGGAAAATAGAGAAGAGGGGGATGGCAGAGGAAGCAGGGAGTGAGATCAGTTAAGAGACATAATAATCCAAATGAAAAGACTTATAAATCTGGATAAAAGCCTTATAAATCTGGAGCAAAGCCGTGGCAGTGTGTCTATTAAACGAGGGACATATTTAGACCAACGCACAAAGGAGAATCTGAAGACTGATTGTGGGGAGGGAGTGAAAGAGAAGGCAAATTGAGATTCATTTCTGTTTTGCGTGTAGGTACTTCTCCCTGGCACAGGTGATAGAGAAAGTTGAATGGGTTACAGTCTGTTATCCATATTCCTGCCAGTAGTGGTACCTTCATCTCTAAGATATTGCCATTGTGCAACTTTATGACATGTTAATGATTGACATCACGTGACTGGAACAATGAAAAAGATAAGAAAATTAATTTTGCATTTTTTGTGAGAACTGAACATTTATACACTGTATAATTGTTAGGGATTTGATTTAGGTCATATCTAAATGCTTAAACTACTGCACAATTGCACTCATCCACATGCTAGTAAAGTAAGGCTCAAAATTCTCCAAGCCAGGCTTCAGCAATACGTGGACCATGAACTTTGAGATGTTCAAGCTGGTTTTAGAAAAGGCAAAGGAACCAGAAATCAAATTGCCAACACCTGCTGGATCAATGAGAAAGCAAGGGAGTTCCAGAAAAACATCTATTCCTGCTTTATTGACTATGCCAAAGCCTTTGACTCTGTGGATCACTATAAACTGTGGAAAATTCTGAAAGAGATGGACATACCAGACCACCTGACCTGCCTCTTGAGAAACCTGTATGTAGGTCAGGAAACAACAGTTAGAAATGGACATGGAACAACAGACTGGTTCCAAGTAGGAAAAGAAGTATGCCAAGGCTGTATATTGCCACCCTGCTTATTTAATTTATATGCAGGGTACATATGAGAAATGCTGGGCTGGATGAAGCACAAGCTGGAATCAAGATTGCTGGGAGAAATATCAATAACCTCAGATATGCAGATGATATCACCCTTATGGCAGAAAGTGAAGAAGAACTGAAGAGCCTCTTGATGAAAGTGAAAGAGGAGAGTGAAAAAGTTGGCTTAAAGCTCAACATTCAGAAAACGAAGGTCATGGCATCTGGTCCCATCACTTAATGGCAAATAGATGGGAGACAATGGAAACAATGACCTACTTTATTTTTCTGGGCTCCAAAGTCACTGAAGATGTTGACTGCAGCCATGAAATTAAAAGATGCTTACAGCTTGGAAGGAAAGTTATGACCAACCTAGACACCATATTAAAAAACAGAGACATTACCTTGTCAACAAAGATCTGTCTAGTCAAGGCTATGGTCTTTCCATTATTCATGTATGGATGTGAGAGTTGGACTATAAAGAAAGCTGAGCACTGAAGAATTGATGCTTTTGAACTGTGGTGTTGGAGAAGACTCTTGAGAGTCTCTTGGACTACAAGGAGATCCAACCAGTCTATCCTAAAGGTAATCAGTCCTGAATGCTCATTGGAATGACTGATGTTGAAGCTGAAACTCAATACTTTGGCCACCTGATGTGAAGAGCTGACTTATTTGAAAAGACCCTGATGTTGGGACAGGTTGAGGGCAGGAGGAGAAGGGGACAACAGGGAATTAGATGGTTAGATGGCATCATCGACTCAATGGACATGAGTTTAAGTGAATTCTGGGAGTTGGTGATGGACAGCAAGACCTGGCATGCTGTAGTCCATGGGGTTGCAAAGAGTCGGACATGACTGAGTGACTGAATTGAACATTTATACAAGGAAGCGTATGCAAATACTTTCAATAAAAAGTTGTTACTTCTGCATATTAGTTTAGTTCTATTGCTTACAACTTTTGGCACTGTGAAGGAAGTGGTATAATATAATGAGGTGTTGAATGCATTAAGCCAGCTTAGTCCTATGAAGAATATGTGTTCAAAGATATCATTGTGCCAGAATGGATAGGTTTCAGTTAATATAATGCAACTGGGGGAAATAAAGCTATCTCTACTTGTAATTTTGCGATCTGTATTCATTTCAACATTTTTTAGTATTTGTGAAATATTGGGCTTCTTTTGGACATTGATAGTGATTCCTGAAGAGTAGAGAAATTAAATAATTATTAACTTTACTGTGAAACTGTATGTTTAAAAAATTGAGAAAATATGTAAATGAGATAGTTATGATGTGCCTATAATACACACCCTAAACACATTAGGCCTGTAGAACAGTTCTTCAATTTGTGATTATATCTAAAATATTTACATAGAAGTTGCTAGAGTGAAGCCCTTATTCATGCTGGGAACAAATCAATGAGGAATAAAAGCAACTTTAAAAAATCAGTTTGTATCCTATTTAATGGATCTTTTGAAGCATTATTATAGTAAAAGAGTAAATATGCCTTTCCTAAAAACTATCATGTATACTTTAAAATTTGAACTCAGAACATTTTTCTTATGAACATACTGGGTTAGAAACCAGGGTATTCTTCATTAATTTTGAGAAAATATCAGAAATGTCATAGTTTAAAAATTTTGCAGTTTCCAGTTATGATTCCAAGATCAGTGAGAAAAAATAAGGAAGATTAACAAGAAGAATCACATAGGAACGGTGAAAACCTGAAGCCTAATGATATGTCAGCGTGCTTTTATAACAAACCAGCACAGATGCCTTTAAGCAATGAGATGTTTGTATGAAGTAGTTACTGAGAAGCAAGTTGAGGTGTTAAGTTTGATATATTGTGGTCTTTTCTATCTGTTCCAATCTGCCTCCATGGTAACTGTTGCTACTACTCCAGTCTGATTCCCTTCCAGCTCTCAGTATTTTCTTTTACTGGAAAATATTCTTTGTTTGGGTGCAATTTCATTTACGTGTATTTAGCTGGATTTTTAAAAACAGTAATTCAAAACTTAGCTATATAAATTATTGATCTTCAGATTATTAGTCTACAGAGAAGTTCATGTTGAGACTTGAATTTTTGTCTCCTTACACTTTATTGCTTTGCTGGAAATATTAATTCAGTTAAAAATTGTTTCATAATAACTTTGAACACTTAAGAGAAAACAACTATCTACTGGTTATGCCACTGGCATTATGAGTTACTGGTTCCAAATTTTGCCTTCAGAAAGCTGAGAGGTAAAAGACCCTGAAGAATATTGAATTAATTTTCATATTAGCCTGCTCAGTACTTTGCTTCTTTAATAATGTATCAATAAAGTGTTTTTAAACTTAATTTCTAATTCTTCTCTCATACTTTCTGCATTTATTGAAAATTAAATAGCATGCTTTTTTCTGTGAAGAGAAGCTGGACTTGCAGGCACATGATTGAGGCGTGAGTCCCGCCTTTGCCAGATGTTGCCTTAGTGACACTGATTACCTTACACAGCCTCTCTGTTCTTTTGTTTCTCATTTGTACTGTTGAGGAGCTAGTGGTTTAGTTACTAAGTTGCATCTGACTCACTGAGACCCCCGATAGGCTCCTCTGTTCATGAAATTTCCAGGCAGGATTATTGGAGTGGATTGTCATTTGCCATCTCCAGGGAATCTTCTCTATGCAGAGATTGAACCTGAGTCTCCTCATTGCAAGTGGACTCTTTACCAACTGAACCACTAGGGAAGTCCTGTACTGTTTAGGATGTTCTATCAAATAGAATGTGTGACAGTTTATAGCACAAAGTAAAAGTTGAGCTCTTGTTATACAAACTGTAGTTCTATTTTGGTTCAAAGACAAGGGGAAATTTTATGATTATACAGCGTTCTTCAAAAATTATGTATACTTCCCATTTCTTATATTTGTAATGTAATTTTCAGTTATGCAGACATAAATGATATGACTATTATGAACACATTGCAATCATGACAATTATAAATTTTTTAACAAAGAAGAATCTTAGTTATACTTTCAATATCATATGAGATTCAGAAAAACTATTACATAATTCAACAAGAAATAAAATAAAAAAGGATGTTTGCCATATTCAATTCTGATAAGATTTTCTTCTCTTAGAAGATGTAAATCATGAATTTGAGTATTTTAAAGCGTCTTCCTCCAATGCGGGAGACCCAGTTTCGATCCCTGGGTCAGGAAGATTCCCTGGAGAAGGAAATGGTGACCCACTTCAGTATTCTTGCCTGGAGAATCCCATGGACGGAGAAGCCTGGTAGGCTACAGTCCACGGGGTCACAAAGAGTTGGACACGATTGAGTGACTTCACTTACTTACTTATTACCGTTATTAAAAGTAAAATATGCTACATGATGCAAAAGAGAATTGAGAATACTAATTGCCTTTGCTTGTATGATCAAAAGAGAAATGACCTATAAACCCAGGTCAGTGTGAAGGGAATTTCAGTTCTCTATTAGTCAAGAAGAAAAGTTGTTTTCCACTGCCTCAAAAACTTTAGACAGGAAACTTAAAGAGATTCTACATTTTTGGTAGTAATTGAATGGTCATGTAATTTTCAGTTTCATCCTATAACTATGTGTGAACCTTGGTTATGGGATGGAATAAATTAAAACTATTTAAGCTTCACTTCTATTTAATTTTTCCTCCCACAGACAGTTGTATAAAATGCATTTTTATGTTATTATGGAGGAAAAGCAATATTAAAAATTTTACAATATTAAAATTTAACCTTATTCAGTGCAGTATTATATATAAAACATATTCTAATTTTGTTAATTTTATTAAAACATAAAACACTTTATGTAGACTATGTAGCAAAATTCTTGAAGAGGTTGGAAAGCAGAGGAGAAAAGTCCATTAACTAAATAATGAGTATTAGTAAAAAATACTTTAGGTAACTGAACAAAAGAAATAAATATATTGATGTCTTCTCTTACATATCTCAGAATGATTAGGTATCTCATACTGCACTGTTGATCTTCTCTGCAAAAATCTATCTTCAGTTTTTTTTTTGTCTTTAAGTGGAAATACTATCCATTTATTTGCTTAAGCCAGAGATATGTATCCTTAATCCCACCTTTTCACCTCTTACACCCTATCAATCAAGTTGTTGATTCTACTGTTAAAATATTTCCCCGTCCACATCTGTCCATTTCTGTTACCACTGCCTTAATTCAATTCTATTTTTTTTGCTGTTATGAATAATACTGTGTGAAATTTGTATACACATTTTTGTGTGGACATATGTTTTCATTTCTTTTAGGATATACCTAAGAGTAGAATTGCTTTGTTAAATGCTAACTCTGTTAAACATTTTAAAGGACTGTCAAAATGTTTTCTAAAGAGATTCCACCATTTTGTATATCTACCAGAAGTGTATAGGGATTCTAAGTTTTCTATATTCTCACCAGCACTTGTTACTGTCTATCTTTGTGATGATAGCCATCCTCACAGGCACGCAGTAGTATCTCTTTGTGATTTTTGTTTCTCTAATGACTAATGATTTTGAGCATCCTTTCGTGTGCTTATTAGACACTTGTTTATTTTCTTAGGAGAAATATATATTCTGGGATTGATTCTTAAATATTAGCATTTAATAAAGTATCTGTAGGTGTAGAGAAAAGGCTAATCCATAGGACTTGAGATAAACATATAGAAAAAAAATGACCCTAGGAAAAGAATAATAATTCAGGAGAAAGAAATCTCACTCTGATGACAACCTGAGACATATAAGATCTCTTGCAGTCACAAAAGACGATGCTCTAAAAAGGAAGTTTGAGCAACAGACAGACTATCTAGGCATGTAGGTCTAAAGCCTTTCAGTGTGGGGAGGAGAGTTCTGAGACTTGGAGCAGGAGATGGGAGAGATGTCAGAACTTCTGGCTGCTGCACTGGACCGAAAACACGTGCTTTCCAATAAATGTGTGCTATTAGTGTATAAAGTTAGTTTATAAATTTCTGTTTGTTTGGAGATAATAAAGTTCTATTATCTTGGAGGCTAAGATAATAACAGGGGACAGCCTGTATTTGGGGTTTTTTTCCCCCAGTGCAGGATGTGGTTATAATTTTCTGTTCTCGAAGTATTGTATATTCCATATCAACACATGCTCTGTTAATGTTAAGTATTCATATAATAAGCATGTTTTGGTTTCAAATGTAAAAATTAGCAAGTAAATTTTGCATTGATCTGCATACTGGATTAAGAGCTTAAGCAATGAAAAAGTCTGCAACTTAGACAGTAGAATAAAAATAGTCCAGTACCAGTGAGCAATTAGGCTCTTTCTGCTGGTCTGGTAGTAAGGGAAGGGGCAAAGCTTCATTCAGGGTTTGGATTTGCTGTGCAACATTAACTTGTTTGATTATAAGAAGTTTTAAATATTAAAAACTGTTAATAGTGCTTTTTGTTCTGTCCAGATTTCCTGTCTGTGGTCTCATTCACTAATTTATCCTGCTTGTAAAGCTAGGGCTGAGATTAGAAGCCAGAAAGTGATTTCATTTCCCACTCTCTTAGTACACCCTGTTGCTTATTCTTTTCCAAGATGCACAACAGAGCAGTTAAAAATGATAGCCTTTCAGGGACTGTGTCTTGGTCTAAGAAGGGTCACTTAACATCAGTCTTTTGCTAGAATGTCAATCCTATGGAAGAATATTTGCCTTAAAACTGGCAGTAGAGATTGGGGTAAAGTGTAATTGATTTCTCTTTTTTCTTCCCTTTATTCACAATACATAATTAATAGGTTTTCCTCCTTTTTCGTGTTTGGCAGTATTGAGTGAACTGGGGAGAAATAAAAGGAAGCTCTGTAAAGTAAATAAGTGAACTCAGAAGCAATTTTCTAACACTATATAATAATGATTTTACTCTTAGTACCAGGAATATGTCACCATAGAAAATTTTTATAGCTATCAGAGAAATAAGAGAAAAAAATAACCATTTGACTTTGGTGTATAAAATTAATACTAATGATAGTCATCAATAAGAATAATGAAAACTGCATATCATCCATGGATAATTACCTTATGTGTAACAACTATCATGAATGTCATTAATATCTGTCAAATTATTACTATAGATTTTATTAGATTACAACACTAAATTATATTCAGATATGCTCAGGTTCTTCAGTTCTGTTTCTGAAATCTTAAACTTGAACATCTCACTCTTTCATCATCATCTCCTTTCCTTCTAGATTAATAATTCAGGTCAATTCTTCAATTCTTTGAACTTCAGTTTGCCCATCAGTAAAATAGACACTGTTACAAAGGGTTATTGGGAAAACTGAATAACATCACAAAGGCAAAGTGTGTGGCAGAGTGGCTGGTTCACAGTAGACACTGAATGAACGTTCCCTTCTGCGTTTCCCTGTTTTTTTTTTGGTCTTCAGACTCTGACCTTTCAAGTTTACTTCAGTTACTCTCTTGCCTGTATCCATAAGCCTCTCATCTCCTTGTCCTTCTTATAAATTACTTCATATTTCACACACTTCTTTGCTCCTATGCCTGAGTGCTCAGTGTAGCAAAGAAAATTACATGTTGATGGATTGGTCCTCTGCAAGTTCAGTTTCATTTGAACTTTCAGTACCCTTTATGTGTTCTCATATAATAATATGTCCTGTGTCCTCCTCAGTCTGAGATTCATACCTTATCATTCCCCCAAATTCATATGTTGAAATCTTAAACTCCTAAGATGATGATATTGGATGGTGAGCATTTGGGAGGTGCTTGCGTCATGAGGGTGGAGCTTTTGTGAATCAGATTCATGTTTGTAGGGGGACTCTCTGGAGAGATCCCTACATCCTCCCACCATGTGAGGATACAGTGAAAAGGTGCCAGCTCTGAACCAGCAAAAGGCCCAGACTTCCCTGGTGGCTCAGATAGTAAAGCGCCTGTCTACAATGCGGGAGACCTGGGTTCGATCCCTGGGCTGGCAAGATTCCCTGGAGAAGGACATGGCAACCCACTCCAGTACTCTTGCCTAGAAATTCCCATGGAAGGAGGAGCCTGGTGTCCATGGGGTCCCAAAGAGTTGGGCACGACTGGGCGACTTTGCTTTAGTGGCTAAGATGTGTCCAACTGTTTTGCATGCCCATGGATGCCAAAATGTGACCATTCTGGTGACTTGATCTTAGACTTCTCCACAATTACAAGCAATAAATTTCTGTTGTTATAAGAGACCTAGTCTCCTATTTTTCTATAGTAGCCCAAACAGGCTAAGTCACAATCTAGACAATGAATAACCTCACCACCTGAATTACAGAAAAGGTGGGATGCCCTCAAATTTGACTGTTATTGGTCAACATGGCAACATTTGCAGAATCCTGTACTTCTTTTATAGGTCTTGGGAATACTAATGTGTGTTTATCCTTTCATTCAAAGTATGTCCTTCAACTTGTGCTGTTAATGCCATGTTTTTATCATTATTCTTTAGGATCTTGCTCTATCAATTTCTCTCCCTCCATCTCTCTCAATCTTCTGTCTGTTTTTCTGTCCTGAACCTTGTTTCTTATCTCTAAGCATATTTATATTTCTTCTTAAAATTTATTTTATTTTAAATATAAAATTATTTATTTTAATTGGAAGCTAATTACTTTACAATATTGTAGTGGTTTTGCCACACATTGACATGAATACGCCATGGGTGTACATGTGTTCCCCATCCTGAACCCCCCTGCCACCTCCCTCCTCATACTATCCTTCCGGATCATCCCAGTGTGCCAGGCCTGAGCACCCTGTATCATGCATCGAACCTGGACTGGCAGTTCATTTCACATATGATAATATACATTTTCAATGTCATTCTCTTTTAACTGAGGTAAAGTTGATGTACAACATTGTATTAATTTTACGTGTGCAACATAGTGATATGATATATATTCAGTCAGTTCAGTCACTCAGTCATGTTCGACTCTTTGCAATCCCATGAACTGCAACATGCCAGGTTTCTCTGTGCATCATCAACTTCCAGAGCTTGCTCAAACTCATGTCCATCAAGTCGGTGATGCCATCCAACCATCTTATCCTCTATTATCCCTTTCTCTTCCTGCTTTCATTCTTTTCCAGCATCAGGGTCTTTCCCAATGAGTCAGTTTTTTGCATCAGGCCAAAGGATTAGAACTTCAGCTTCAGCATCAGCCCTTCTAATGAATATTCAGGACTTATTTCTTTTAGGATTGACTAGTTTGATCTCCTTGCAGTTCGAGGGACTCTTGAGTCTGCCCAATACCACAGTTCAAAAGTATCTTCAGTGCTCAGCTTTCCTTGTAGTCCAATTCTCAGATACATACATGACTACTGGAAAAACCATAGCCTTGACTAGATGAACCTTTGTTGGCAAAGTAATGTCTCTGCTTTTTAATATGCTGTCTAAATTGGTCATAGCTTTTCTTCCAAGGAGTAAGTGTCTTTTAATTTCTTGGCTGCAGTTACCATCTGCAGTGATTTTGGAGCCCCCCAAAATAAAATCTCTCACTGTTTCCATTGTTTCCCCATCTATTTCCCATGAAGTGATGGGAATGCCATGATCATAGTTTTCTGAATGTTGAGTTTTAAGCCAACTTTTTCACTCTCCTCTTTCACTTTCATCAAGAGGCTCTTTAGTTCCTCTTCATTTTCTGCCATAAGGGTGGTGTCATCTGCATATCTGAGACTGATATTTCTTTTGGCAATCTTGTTTCCAGCTTTTGCTTCATCCAGGTCAGCATTTTGCATGATGTAATTTGCATAAGTTAAATAAGCAGGGTGACAATATATAGCCTTGATATACTCTTTTCCCAATTTGGAACCAGTCTGTTTTTCCACATCCGGTTCAACTCTTTCTTCTTGACCAGCATACAGGTTTTTCAGAAGGCAGGTAACGTGGTCTGGTAGTTTCATCACTTGAAGAATTTTACACAGTTTTTTGTTATTCACATAGTCAAAGGCTTTGGCACAGTCAATAAAGCAGAAGTAGATGGTTTTCTGGATGCTTTTTCTATGATTCAACGGATGTTGGCAATTTGATATATGTGCATGTATATGAATATATATATAAGCATACCTCATTTTATTGCACTTTGCTTTTGCTTTATTGCAAAGGTACTGTGTTTTTTACATATTGAAGGTTTATTACAACTCTGCCTTAAACATGTCTATTGGTATCATTTTTCTGAAGCATTATTTTTTATTTAGGGTATGTACATTTTTAAGACAACACTGTTGTACACTTAACAGATTACAATATAATGTAAACATACCTTTTATATGCACTAGGAAACAAAAAAAATTGTGTGACTTGCTTTAGTATGGTAGTCTGGAACCAAACCCCTGCAATATCTCAAAGGTATGCCTGTATGTATGTGTGTGTATGTATATATATGTGTGTATAAAGAGTCACACACGACTGAGCGACTGAACGGAATGGAACGGATATATATATCAGTTCAGTCGCTCAATCACAGCATGCCAGGCCTCTCTGTCCATCACCAACTCCCAGAGTTCACTCAGACTCATGTCCATCGAGTTGGTGATGCCATCCAGCCATCTCTCATAGTTATAAATGTTTTTCTTGTGATGAGAACTTTTAAGATTTACTCTCTTAAAATCTTTCAAATATATATTACAGTTATAGGAAAAGGAGTATGTCAAGGATGTATCTTGTCACCATGCTTATTTAAATTATATGCTGAGTACATCATGAGAAACACTGGGCTGGAGGAAGCACAAGCTGGAATCAAGATTTCTGGGAGAAATTATCAATAACCTCAGATATGCAGATGAAACCACCCTTATGGCAGAAAGTGAAGAGGAACTAAAAAGCCTCTTGATGAAAGTGAAAGAGGAGAGTGAAAAAGTGGCTTAAAGCTCAACATTCAGAAAACGAAGATCGTGACATCTGGTCCCATCACTTCATGGCAAATAAATGGGGAAACAGTGGAAACAGTGTCAGACTTCATATTTGGGGGGCTCCGAAATCACTGCAGATGGTGATTGCAGCCATGAAGTTAAAAGACACTTACTCCTTTGAAAGAAAGTTATGACCAACCTAGGCAGCATATTCAAAAGGAGAGACATCTGTCTAGTCAAGGCTATGGTTTTTCCGGTGGTCATGTATGGATGTGAAAGTTGGACTATGAAGAAAGCTGAGCGCCGAAGAATTGATGCTTTTGAACTGTGGTGTTGGAGAAGACTCTTGAGAGTCCCTTGGACTGCAAGGAGATCCAACCAGTCCATTCTGAAGGAGATCAGTCCTGGGTGTTCTTTGGAAAGACTGATGCTAAAGCTGAAACTCCAATACTTTGGCCACCTCATGCGAAGAGTTGACTCATTGGAAAAGACTCTGATGCTGGGAGGGATTGGGGGCAGGAGGAGAAGGGGATGACAAAGGAGAGATGGCTGGATGGCATCACCAACTCGATGGACATGAGTTTGAGTGAACTCTGGGAGTTGGTGATGGACAGAGAGGCCTGGCATGCTGCAATTCATGGGGTCGCACAGAGTCAGACACGACTGAGCGACTGAACTGGACTGATTGTCAACTATAGCTACTGTGCTACACATTACTTCCCCAAGACTTATTTCTTATAACTGGAATTTAGACCTTTTGACCGCCTTCACTCATTTCACACATCTTTTCTCTGACAACAACCAATCTATTCTTTGTATCTATGATTTTTTGTTTTCAGATTCCTCATGTAAAAAAGATCATACCGTATTTGCCTTTCTCTGTCTGATTTATTTCACTTAGCATAATGTCCTCAGGGTCCATCCACATTGTAGCAAGTGGGAGGATTTCTTTTTTTATATGGCTGAATAATATTCCATGTACACATGTATCTATTCATCATTGATGGTTTCTTTATATATTTATCTGTCATGGACTTAGGTTTATTTCATGTCTTGACTGTTGTAAATCATGCATGGGGGTGCAGATATTAGACATCTTTATGAGTTAATGACTTTGTTTCCATTGGATATATACCCAGAATGGAAATTTCTGGATAATACAATTGTTCTATTTTTAATTTTCTGAGGAAACTCCATACTGTTTCTGTATTGGCTGAACCAAGGTACTTTCCCACCAGAAGCACACAAGTGTACATATTTCTCTGTATTCTTGACAACATTGCTTTTTTCCCCCTGCTCTTTGTTCAGATTGTCTCCTTGCTTAAGGGATGGCTGTTGTGAAGTATTCAGTTCAGTTCAGTTCATTCATTTCAGTCGCTCAGTCGTATCCAACTCTTTGTGACTCCAGGAATTGCAGGACGGCAGGCATCTCTGTCCATCAACAATTCTGGAGTTCACTCATATTCACGTCCATCGAGTCAGTGATACCATCCAGCCATCTCATCCTCTGTCGTCCCCTTCTCCTCCTGCCCCCAATCCCTCCCGGCATCAGAGTCTTTTCCAATAAGTCAACTCTTCGCATAAGGTGGCCAAAGTACTGGAGCTTCAGCTTTAGCATCATTCCTTCCAAAGAAATCCCAGGGCTGATCTCCTTCAGAAGGGACTGGTCGGATCTCCCTGCAGTCCAAGGGACTCTCAGGAGTCTTCTCCAATACCACAGTTCAAAAGCATCAATTCTTCGGGGCTCAGCCTTCTTCACAGTCCAACTCTCACATCCATACATGACCACAGGAAAAACCATAGTCTTGACTAGATGAACCTTAGTCAGCAAAGTAATGTCTCTGCTTTTGAATATGCTATCTAGTTTGGTCATAACTTTTCTTCCAACGAGTAAGCATCTTTTAATTTCATGGCTAGAGTCACCATCTGCAGTGATTTTAGAGCCCCCCAAAATCAAGTCTGACACTGTTTCTACTGTTTCTCCATCTATTTCCTATGAAGTGATGGGACCGGATGCCATGATCTTCACTTTCTGAATGTTGAGCTTTAAGCAACTTTTTCACTCTCCTCTTTCACTTTCATCAAGAGGCTTTTTAGCTCTTCTTCACTTTCTGCCATAAGGGTGGTTTCATCTGCATATCTGAGGTTATTGATATTTCTCCTAGCAATCTTGATTCCAGCTTGTGTTTCTTCCAGTCCAGCGTTTCTCATGATGTACTCTGCATATAAGTTAAATAAGCAGGGTGACAATATACAGCCTTGATGCACTCCTTTTCCTATTTGGAACCAGTCTGTTGTTCCATGTCCATTTCTAAGTGTTGTTTCCTGACCTGCATACAGGTTTCTCAAGAGGCAGGTCAGGTGGTCTGGTATTCCCATCTCTTGAAGAATTTTACACAGTTTCTTGTGACACACAGTCAAAAGCTTTGACATAGGCAATAAAGCAGAAATAGATGTTTTTTTGGAACTCTCTTGCATTTTTGATGATCCAGTGGATGTTGGCAATTTGATTTCTGGTTCCTCTGCCTTTTCTAAAACCAGCTTGAACATCANTGTTAACCATGATGGCTACTCCATTTCTTCTGAGGGATTCCTGCCGGCAGTAGTAGATATAATGGTCATCTGAGTTAAATTCACCCATTCCAGTCCATTTTAGCTCCCTGATTCCTAGAAGGTTGATGTTCACTCTTGCCATCTCCTGTTTGACCACTTCCAATTTGCCTTGATTCATGGACTTAACATTCCAGGTTTCTATGCAGTATTGCTCTTTATAGCATCGGGCCTTGCCTCTATCATCAGTCACATCCACAACTGGGTGTTGTTTTTGCTTTGGCTCCATGCCTTCATTCTGTCTGGAGTTATTTCTCCACTGATCTCCAGTAGCATACTGGGCACCTAATGACCTGGGGAGTTTCTCTTTCAGTATTCTATCATTTTGCCTTTTCATACTGTTCATGGGGTTCTCAAGGCAAGAATACTGAAGTGGTTTGCCATTCCCTTCTCCAGTGGACCACATTCTGTCAGATCTCTCCACAATGACCCGCCTGTTTTAGGTTGCCCCACAGTCATGGCTTAGTTTCACTGAGTTTGACAAGGCTGTGGTCCATGTGATGAGACTGACCAGTTTTGTGTGATTATGGTTTCAGTGTGTCCACCCTCTGATGCCCTCTCGCAACACTTACCATCTTACTTACTATCTTACCCTGGACGTGGGGTATCTCTTCACGGCTGCTCCATCAAAGTGCAGCTGCTTCTCGTTACCTTGGACAGGGGGTATCTCCTTACTGCCCCTCTCCTGACCTTGAACATGCAGGGGCTCCTCTCAGCCCTCCTGCATCTGCGCAGCCACTGCTCCTTGACATGAGGTCATTAAGAAGAGGTGATAAGAATACACAGAAGAACTATACAAAAAAGATCTTCATGACCAAGACAATCAATGGTGTGATCACTCACCTAGAGTCAGACATCCTGGATTGTGAAGTCAAGTGGGCCTTAGACAGCATCACTATGAGCAAAGCTAGTGGAGGTGATGGAATTCCAGTTGAGCTGTTTCAAATCTTGAAAGGTGATGCTGTGAAAGTGCTGCACTCAATATGTCAGCAAATTTGGAAAACTCAGGAGTGGCCACAAGACTGGAAAAGGTCCGTTTTCATTCCAATCCCAAAGAAAGGCAATGCCAAAGAATGCTCAAACTACCGCACAATTGCACTCATCTCACACGCTAGTAAAATAATGCTCAAAATTCTCCAAGCCAGGCTTCAGCAATACGTGAACTGTGAACTTCCTGATGTTCAAGCTGGTTTTAGAAAAGGCAGAGGAACCAGAGATCAAATTGCCAACAACTGTTGGATCATGGAAAAAGCAAGAGAGTTCCAGAAAAACATCTATTTCTGCTTTATTGACTATGCTAAAGCCTTTGACTGTGTGGATCACAATAAACTGTGGAAAATTCTGAAAGAGATGGGAATACCAGACCACCTGACCTGCCTCATGAGAAACCTGTATGCAGGTCAGGAAGCAACAGTTAGAACTAGACATGGAACAACAGACTGGTTCCAAATAGGAAAAGGAGTATGTCAAGGCTGTATATTGTCACTCTGCTTATTTAACTTATACACAGAGTACATCATGAGAAACACTGGGCTGGAAGAAGCACAAGCTGGAATCAAGGTTACCGAGAGAAATATCAATAATCTCAGACATGCAGATGACACCACCCTTATGGCAGAAAGTGAAGAGGAACTAAAAAGCCTCTTGATGAAAGTGAAAGAGGAGAGTGAAAAAGTTGGCTTAAAACTCAATATTCAGAAAATGAAGATCATGGCCTCTGGTCCCATCACTTCATGGGAAATAGATGGGGAAACAGTGGAAACAGTGTCAGACTTTATTTTTTTGGGCTCCAAAATCACTGCAGATGGTGACTGCAGCCATGAAATTAAAAGACGCTTATTCCTTGGAAGAAAAGTTATGACCAACCTAGATAGTATATTCATAAGCAGAGACATTACTTTGCCAACAAAGGTCTGTCTAGTCAAGACTATGGTTTTCCAGTGGTCATATACGGATGTGAGAGTTGGACTGTGAATAAGGCTGAGTGCCGAAGAATTGGTGCTTTTGAACTGTGGTGTTGGAGAAGACTCTTGAGAGTCCCTTGGACTGCAAGGACATCCAACCCGTCCATTCTAAAGGAGATAGGTCCTGGGTGTTGTTTGGAAGGAATGATTCTAAAGCTGAAACTCCAGTATTTTGGCCATCCATGCAAAGAGTTGACTCATTGGAAAAGACTCTGATGCTGGGGGGGCTTGGGGATTGGAGGAAAAGGGGATGAGAGAGGATGAGGTGGCATGATGGACATGAGTCTGAGTGAACTCTGGGCGTTGGTGATGGACAGGGAGACCTGGCATGCTGTGATTCATGGGGTCACAAAGAGTCAGACACGATTGAGCCACTGAACTGAACTGAACTGAAGCAGGAATATTTCTATATTAATAATTGAGAAAATTTTCCTCTGAAAATAGTTCTCAATGGGATGGATACTTGGCATTTCATTAATAGTATGCATATACAGAGCTTTCCTTGTAGCTCAGCTGGTAAAGAATCCACCTGCAATGCAGGAGATCCCAGTTTGATTCCTGGGTTGAGAAGATCCCCTGGAGAAAGATAGGCTGCCCTCTCATGTATTCTTCACCTTCCCTGGTGGCTCAGATGGTAAAAAATCTCCCCACAATGCAGGAGACCTGGTTTCGATGCAGGTGGATTTTTTACCAGTTGAGGTACCAGGGAAACCCATATATTTGCATAAACAAGTATAAAATGTTTTACTTTATAAAGCAACTTCGAATACTTCAAATCCTATTGAATATTTTGCCTAATAACATTATTTTTCCTTAAGAAATTAAGGTCACAAATTTTGTGAGCTAACAAGATCACCATTCTTTCAAAATAATAAATATAATACAGAATATGAACATAATAAGATTTCTACTTGAAATTGCATGAGAGACCTGAAGTTCGTGAATTTCATTATTGGGGTATTATCACACATTTTTAAGTGAAAACTGACATTGCCAATGTCAAGTACATTGTTTCTCATATATGTTTTTCTGGTTAAGAATAGCACAGGCATTCTGAAAAAAGAGTTGACAATTTAGTTAGAAATATTAAAGAATTGATATTAAGAAAGGCACACAAAATAAAGAAAATGAATTACATTATACAATCATCATTATTAAAAATATTTCATGTAGAAGGTGTACATGTATTCATTGTCCAGGTTATAGAATAAGAATTAATAGCTAAAAGTCATAAGAAACTTTGTTTAAAACTAGTGTAAGACATTTTATTGTACGTGTAAGACAGTGTAAACATTTTATCAGATACTTTATATCCACCAGTGGCCCTTGCTCTCCTGTGAACTGCTGAAACTCCATCCCATGGGAGTGTTCAAGTTAAGACTGGGATTCCCTGTGTTTAGAAACTTACAGAGAAACTTACAGTGCTAGTTATTGTTGTTGATTAGTCGCTACCACATGTCCAACTCTCTCCTGATCCCGTAGCCTCCCACGCTCCTCTGTCTTTAGGATTTCCCAAGCAAGAATACTAGAGTGGGTTGCCATTTCCTTCTCCAGGGGATCTTCCACACCCAGGAGTCTAACCCACGTCTCCTTCACTGTGTTGTTTTGCAGGCAGATTCTTTACCATGGAGCCAGTGAGGAAGCCTAGTACTATGGGGCTAATAAAATGATGTCTAAGCTTCCATCTAAAAGATTCTATAATCTTTTTCTACATGTTGTTTCTATACAAATACAAGGATCAATAGTCATGTGTCTTTGCTTAAGGTTAGAATAAGTCCTTTAGAAAGTTTGTTGGTGTTTTGCTTTTGCTAAACAATGGATTTTTTGTTGTATTTGTTAAATAATCACTCTTTCTTGTTTATTAGCAATACTCTAAATGAATGGTTTCCTAAAATTATGAAAATAGACAATATAATTTGATTATTATTTATGTTTCTTTAATCTGTCAGACAATGTTACTACATTTTTGTATAATGGATGTTAGATTTAAATTACAAGAATCTAATTTTCTAATCTTATCATCTAAAATTGCAAGATTAAATTTCACTGTAAACAATTAGAGATGAATTTTAAAATATATATGCTGTTACCATTTTCTTTTCTTTACTCCAGGTGCTCTGTTTCTTCAGAGGCAACATTTTGTGATAGGTTTGAGAGCTTAAGTGGGTAAGATTAGGACACTTTAAATAGAGAAGGAAAAAGAGTTAATATTTTCTACCTAAGTATAGCATCTTCAATATTTTAAGCTGTAGATGATTTCATAGGTCTGTTTCTCACAGCACTAAAATTGGATGGTTTCTTAAGGGTTATTTTAAAAGGAATCAGAGAAAACTCATGTTATATCTTATATAGAGCTGCCTCATGTAATCTTTTTCTAATAAAATCTGAAAAAAATCACCTACAAAAAAAAAGTTTAAAAATCTCAGTATTGATTAGAATATCTTTATTATTGTTCAATGACATTCCCATTTTGTTGAAACAACCCATTATTTAGTTGGCATACACTTTACAAAAATTTTATTTATATCTCTTTTTCTTCTATATGATCAGCCATGAACTATCCTTGCAGTTCACAAAGGCCTAAACATAATGTGATGAAATTAGCTGTTTGTACAATAAAATCTTTTCACTTTTCTCCTGAACACACAGCTAGACTATGTTTTTCAGATTTTCTTGTAGTTTTCAGATTCCCCACGCATGATCCTTCATTTTCCATCTTCTCTTGTTTGGTTCTGGATTCAGAGAATCTGGAGGAGGACACTGAGGCCTCTGGAATGAAGGAGCCACGTGATGGAAAGAATCTGGGTCCTTGAATGACTGTGCACAGCAGGACCACCAGCCATCCCTACAACCTGCACTGGAAATAAACTTTGAAGTTTCTTACAGTGCTTTGCCTGTATTTCTAATGGAAGTCAAGAGACTATGTTATGGGAAAGTATCATCAGTATTTATCAAGACATGAGATATCTATTTTTAGTGTAAATTCACTCTGAGTTTAAAGAAAAATTCCTTATCTTCAGGTTGGGAAGGCCTCCCTGCAGAAGGGAGCAGACAGAGTGTCAGAGCATGTGCATCCTAAAGGTGATGTGCCAGCTGGTGCTGAGTCCCGAGCTTTTGAAGCTGGAAAAGGTTGCCCACTTAGGAGGGCTGCCCCTTTTAAAGAGTGTCAGCCCTGGAGAGAATGGAGGGCAGATCCCTTCCGGAGGGTCTAGAAATGCCATGCAAGAGTTTGGAGCTTGAGGAGGGAACAGGTTCCTTGCATATGGTGCTGCCAAGCCCTAGTGTTGGAGACTGCATGGGGTGAGGATTTCCGAAGGGAGGGGACAAGGTGCAGACTATCACACAGGAGGCTTTGAAGAGGCTGTTGTCTGTCCATTGGCAGGGATCCACCGGTGGGCAGTGTCAATATCCAGGATTACTGAGGAGGACACTGGGATAGCAGGAGCAGACCCAGTGTGGGATGTCTGAGATGGAGCTTCCTTGGGGGGAATTCCCTAAGGAGGAAGTGAACAGTGCTAGAGATAGGAAATTGGTCACCTACAGGAAGATTAACCAAATACATAAATATGTTAAGGACAACTTAAGCCAGTTTACTCACGATTAGAGAAGTTAGTTACAATTTGTAAAAGAGAAAAAGAAAACTAGAAAGAAACTTGTAGTAGAATACTGAAATTGAAAGTATTGAATGTTGGTTTAATTGGATGTATAGACTTGTTCTGTCCAATGAGAGAGCTTGGGTGAGGGATAGTCCACAGCAATGAGCACATGTAGCAGCTGCTGCTTGGAGTCTGAATATATATAATATCAGTTATCTATATATATTATCTATACAATATATATTATTTACACTATAAATTATATATCAATATATGATATTGATTATAACTTTTGAAAACCATGTTTCCAAACACAAATAAGTAATTAGGGCTGAAGATACAAACAGGAATGGGCATTTCTGAAATAACTCCCTATAAAATATGTTCTAATTACAAAAGGAATAAAGGAATATTTAAGAAAAAGTAGAAAAGTTAGCCAGACAGCTTCTTAATCATGTTATGAGTTTCCTAATTTTGACAGTTATATTATAAGCATGTAGGAAAAGTTCTTGTTGATAGAAAATATTAAGGTATTTGAGAATGATGGATGGGGTTGTTTAAAGAAAAAAATCTAGAAGTTTCAGTAATTATTTATACATTATAAATTTAAGAAACTAACCAACAGAATTAATACTAATAACGCTGTTCAGTTGCTAAGTCATGTTCGACTCGTTGCTATCCCATGGACAGTACTATGCCCGGCTCCCTTGTCCTTTACTATCTCACAGAGTTTGCTCAAATTCATGTCCATTAAGTCAGTGATGCTATACAATCATCTCATCCTATGCCTTCTCCTTCTCTTTTTGCCTTCAATCTTTCCCAGCATCAAGGTCTTTTCCAAAGAGTCAGCCCTTCACATCAGGTGGACAAAGTATTGGAACTTCAGCTTCAGCATCAGTCCTTCCAATGAATATTCAGGACTGCTTTCCTTTAGGATTGACTGGTTGGCTCTCCTTGCAGTCCAGGGGACTCTCAAGAGTTTTCTCTGACACCACAGTTTGGAAGCACTAATTCTTCAGTGCTCAACCTTCTTTATGGTCCAACTCTCATATCTGAACATGACTACTGAAAAAACCACAGCTTTGGCTAGATGGACTTTTGTTGGCAAAGTAATGTCTCTGCGTTTTTAATATGCTGTCTAGGTTTGTCATGGCTTTTCTCCCAAGGAGCAAGTGTCTTTTAATTTTGTGAGTGCAGTCACAATCCGCAGTGATTTTTGAGCCTAAGCAAATAAAATCTGTCATTGGTTTCACTTTTTTCCCTTATTTGCCATGAAGTGATGAGACCGGAGGCCATGATCATAGTTTTTTGAATGCTGAGTTTCAAGCCAGATTTTACATTCTCCTCTTTCACCCTCATCAAGAGGTTCTTCAGCCTCCACTTTCTGCCATTATGGTGGTATCGTCTGCATGTCTCAGGTTGTTGTTATTCCTCCCAGCAATCTTGACTGCAGTTTGTGCTCCATCGAGCCCAGCATTTCCCTTGGGGTCCTCTGCATAGAAGTTAAATAAGCAAGGTGAAGATACAGAAGTTTGTCATCCTCCAGTTTTGAACCAGTCAGTCGTTCCATGTCCAATTCTAACTGTTGCTTCTTGACTCACATACACATTTCCCAGGAGACACAGCAATAAAATGGAACACTAAATTGAAAATAGCAAAGGATTTGAACAAATATATCACAGAATAAAATATGGGAGTGATCAATAAACACGTGAAAAGTGTTCAGTATTGTTAATCAATAGAAAAATCCAATGTGAAACCACAATTGGATACTATTTTATATGTAGCAGAATGGCTAAAATTTTAAAATGAAAAAAAGGAATATATAACTGAATATTTATATGGAAAAATTAATAATAACCCTATCTTCATTTTATAAAAATAAAATCATCATCTCTAGGTTTTACAGTTACTTTATCTGTCTTGATAAAGTAACTGTAAAACCTAGAGCCATAAATCTTCTAGAAGAAAATATAGAAAAATGTGTTTAATGACTTTGATGTCATAGATTAGCACATAGTGAGATGAAAAGCAATTAGATTTTACAACAGCTTCGAGAAATCTTTGCCATTTCCAACAAAGTAAAGAATATATCTACCCTATGACTCAGTATTTTTACTCCTAAGTATTTAACACAAAGGTCAGTGAATACAAAAATATTTTTACAAGAATGTTCATAGTATTTTAAGTCTTAATAACAAGAAGTGAAAAACCCAAATATCCATCAACAAGAAAGTTAGTTAGCTATCTATGATTCATTAAAACAATAGAATACTGCTTGGTATAAAATGTAATAGACTGATACACATAAAGAATCTTATAGATATTATGCAAAGTGAATAAAACTAGAAGCAAAAAAGATGACATACTGTATGATTTCATTTAGTAAAATAGTCAAAATAACTTAACAGTGGTAGAAGTCAGATAGCAATTGCCTCTGTGAAAAGGGGTTTGACTGAAAAAAAAAGATTGTTATACGGGAAATTTCCAGGGTGATTAATTTGTTTTGGGTGGTGAAAGCTCATCAAACAGATAATGTAAGAAAAGTACATTTTTATAGTGTGTAATTTATTCTTCAATTTAAAAATAATTTGCTGAAGTTTCACTTATAAAGGGATTGGTTAGGGTGCAGCTTTAACTCACTTGAATAGAGTTTATTGTTTATTAAATTCAGGGCATGGTTACACTGGTTTGGGAGGATGACACCTCACCCACTAAACTAAGAAAGTGAGGAAGGCAGGAAGGAAGGCAGGCAAGTAAACAAAAAAAAGCACTTGATTTTTTGTTTCTCTTTTGTATAACTAACAAATATTTACTGAGAACCTGCTCTGTCCTCTATGTAGGCTTTGCAAATAGAGTGATAAATAAGTCAGATGACTCACTGCCTTCGCAAAGCTTCTAGTGGGGAGAAATGAATTAAGTATACAATGTCAGATATTCCACTTGAATTGAACCAAGGAAGTCCACACTGAGAAGTTAATTGAGTAAGCTAAAAATGAACAATGAAGGAAGCCACTTAGAAAATTTTGACAAAAGATATTAATTTAAGAATTTATTTTAATAGTGCAGATAAATTATCTTTTACATGTAATAGTTTTTATTTTGTTATTTTATGTAGAAATGGTATGAAAATAATGAAGATAAATATGATTTTTTAAATGTATCATTATTTTTATTTTTGAAAAAATATATAGTTTTGGCATCACTGTAAGGACTGGAATTTGGGAGGATATTATTATCTAATACATAAACAAAATTATACTCTTTAGAAACCAAATGATGCTATTAGGAAATTTTACAGTCACTTGTCAGAATTTCTTACATGTAAGAGAGGATCTAGGGTTTCCATTCCTTGCATGTGTTTAGAGTGTCATCCTGGACTTCTGCTAATGCCGAACATCTGTGTTTTGTTTTCACTGAAGATGTCTCTCACTTGGACTGCCAAAGAGAAGGAGGTCGTTAGTTATTCAATAATATGAAGTTATCCAGAAGACTGTCCCTGTATGAGGAATATTAATGTCAGTAGATTCATAGCCATTACAATTAATCCCAAGGAGTGCTTCACACTGGGAGTCATTATAGGCATAATTTCAAAGGAGAATGTCAAACGATCACAAATCTCAAAATAAAAACAGAATCAGTTTTATATAGCATTTACTGCTTGGGAAACGTTTTTAAGCTGATATTTTCTGAATACTAAAGTGAAAACAAGGAATGAACAAGGTTAGGTACTTATGTATCTGCTGAATTCCCAAGATTTGAGTTATGCTTGTGTAGCTTGTATTCATGTATTTTAGTGAAAGATGAATATTTCATGTGACTTCTCTCTAATAATTTGTTTGTTTATTTTATAAATTACAACAAATTGTTATCCATCATGCTGAACAACTGGAAACTTACAATTTTACATGAAAGACCATATTCCAGAAGAGAAACAAGCAGCTGTACATTACATATCTTTAATATCGTTATCACACATGAGAATGTATAAAACCAATTTATTATAATTTGAATTATTTTGATCATACTTAAGGCAAAGGAACTATTACAGGTTTTGATATGACTAGTTGGAATAAGTGGTTCATTCCTTTTGTATCTTAATGTATCTTTTAATATTCACGTTTGTGCTCTTCTGAAATGTATAAATATAATAGACATGCAAACATGTCTTTCTGAAATGCAAAAGTGAGCTTTTATATTTGATAATTAAAGACTCAGTGGGAGACTATTAGTAAGATAGTTGGTGACTTTTGATATTTAGGTGCATATTATATAAGCATTTATTCAATATATGTGTGTGCTGTAGGCTAAGTTGCTTCAGCTGTCTGACTCTTGGAGGCCCCATGGACTGTAGCTGGCCAGACTCCTCTGTCCATGGGATTTCCCAGGCAAGAATATTGGAGTGGCTGCCATGCTCTCATCTTCCTGAGCTAGGGACAGACTTGCAACTCTTACATCCCCTGCATTGGCAGGTGGGAACTTTAACACTAACACCACCCTGGAAACCCTACGTAGGCCTATACTCACTCACTACAGTCACACTTTGAATTTAAAAGTAATACAAACAAATAGCTGGTATTCACAGAACAAATGGAATAATAACTTAGTGATACAGAGCAGCAGAGAGATCATGTTGACCAGATCTTTATTTCTAAAATGGAAACAATTCTAATTTCATCTTCCTGTTCCTTAGTTTTATATATTATAAAATGGAAGTTTTATTAAAATAAAAGAGTGCATGGAAAGACTGCATACATGCTCATGTCTGTGTGTGTGTTTAGTGTCCTTTTATATAAACATAATTAAATTGCTTATATATTTGGTAATTACTCATTATAGGAAGGTGAAGTCGCTCAGTCGTGTCCGACTCTTTGCGACCCCGTGGACTGTAATGTACTAGGCTTCTTTGTCCATGGGATTCTCCAGGCAAGAATACTGGAGTGGATTGCCATTTCCTTCTCCAGGGGATCTTCCCGACCCAGGGATCAAACCCGGGTCTCCCGCATTGGAGGCAGACGCTTTAACCTCTGAGCCACCAGGGAAGCCCCTAATTATTCATTTTAAGCTACCAGTAAAACTTTGTTTCAAGACCCCGTTTGTCTTTGAAGCTGTGACTCTGCAATACATGAGGTATTGCTCAAATAGGTAATCCCATATCGTTTACCATGTGTCTGTTTGACCTCTACTATTATTTCCCAGCCCTCCAGTTAGACATGTGCAAGGTTTGAATCACAAGTTGCTGTTCAGTCACTCAGCCATGTCTGACTCTTTGCAGCATGGACTGCAGCATTCCAGACTTCCCTGTCCTTCACTATGTCTCAGAGTTTGCTCAAACTCATGTCCATTGAGGCAATGATGCCATTCAACTATTTCATCTTCTGTCACTGCCCTCTCCTTCTGCTCTCAGTCTTTCCCAGCATCAGTCTTTTCCAACGAGCTGGCCTTTGTATTAGGTGGCTGAAGGTTGGAGCTTCAGCTTCAGCATCAGTCCTCCCAGTGAATATTCAAGCCTGTCACTGTTTCCACTGTTTCCTCATCTATTTGTCATGAAGTGATGGAACTGGAGCCATGATCTTAGCTTTTTGAATGTTCAGGTTTAAGTCAGCTTTTTCACTCTTTTTCATCTTCATTAAGAGGTTCCTTAGTTCCTCTTCATTTTCTGATATTAGGATTATTTCATTTGCATATCTGAGATTATTGATACTGCTTGATTCCAGTTTGTGATTCATCCAGCCCGGCATTTCACATGATGTACTCTACATAAAAGTTAAATAAGCAGAGTGATGATATACAGGCTTGAAGCACTCCTCTCCCAATATTGAACCAGTTCATTGTTCCTGGTCCATTTCTAGCTATTGCTTCTTGACTTGCATACAGATTTCTCGGGAGGCAGGAAAGGTGGTCTGATATTCTTGTCTTTTTAAGAATTTTCCAGTTTCTTGTGATCCACACAATCAAAGACTTTAGTGTAGTCAATGAAGCAGAAGTAGATGTTTTTCTGGAATTCTCATGCTTTTTCTATGACCCAATGGATGTTGGCAGTTTAATCTGTGCTTTCTCTGCCTTTTCTAAACCCAGCTTGTACATCTGGATGTTCTCAGTTCACATACTGTTAAAGCCTAGATTGAAGAATTTTGAGCATTACCTTTCTAGCATGTGAAATGAGTGCAATTGTGTGGTAGTCTGAACATTCTTTGGCGCTGTCCTTCTTTGAGATTGAAATGAAAACTGACCTTTTGCAGTTCTATGGCCACTCTGAGTTTTCCAAATTTGCTGACACATTGAGTGCAACGCGTTCAAAGCATCATCTTTTAGGATTTCAAATAGCTCAGCTGAAATTCTATCACCTCCACTATTCTGTTCATCAATGCCCAATTGACTTTACACAACAGGATGTCTGGCTCTAGGTGAGTGATCACACCATCATGGTTTTCTGGGTCATGAAGACATTTTATGTACTCTGTATTCCTGCCACCTCTTACTATTCCTGCTTCTGTTAGGCACACACAGTCTCTGTCCTTCATCGTGTCCATTTTGCATAGAATGTTCCCTTGCTATCTCTAATTTTCTAAGAGTTTTTAGTCTTTCCCATTATATAGTTTGCCTCTACTTTGCATTATTTACTTAAGAAAGCTTTCTTTTCTCTCCTTGCTATTCTTTGAAACTCAACATTCAGATGGTTATTATATCTTTACTTTGCTCCTTTGCCTTTCACTTCTCTTCTTTTCTCAGCTATTTGTAAGGCCTCCTCAGACAACTAATTTGTCTTGTTACTTTTACTTGGGGATGGTTTTGGTTACTTCCGCCTTTACAATGTTATAAACCTCTGTCCATAGTTTTTTAGGCACTCTGTCTGTCAGATGTAATCCCTTGAATCTACTTGTCCCTTCCACCATATAATCATAACGGATTTTATTTAGGTCATACCTGGATGGCCTAGTGGTTTTCCCTACTTTCTTCAATTTAAGTCCGAATTTTGCAATAAGGAGTTCACGATCTGAGCCGCAATCAGCTCCTGGTCTTGTTTTTGCTGACTGTATAGAGCTACTCCATCTTAGGTTGCAAAGAATATAATCAGTTTGATTTTGGTTTTGACCATCTGTCCACATGTAGAATTGTTTCTTGTGTCATTGAAAGAGGGTGTTTTCTATGAGCATTACATTGAATCACCATACAGAGACTGAATAATTAAAAGAAATATTGGCTCATTTAATTAATCTAACTTTATGTTTTTCTATAGGAGGATGTCAAAAAGGAATATTTGCAAAAGGAACAAAAGAGAGAATGGAAAAGTTTCAAGGTACAATACCATATATTGCAACAAATATTTAGGATACCTATTTATTCTTCAAACTGCATTAAATCAGTAGTAGCTTTTCCAGAGAGCATGAATAGTAAAGAAAGTGAAATTTTTTTATTATAAAAATGGATGTTAAAAGCAATATTTCTACTAAAATATCAACTGTTCTTTATATATTAATACTGTTGTGTAAGAAACATATCAAATAATTTGTAGTAACTTTTTTTTTCTCTTAGAGGGAAGATTATGCATTTAATACCTACTGTGTGTTTAGATTATGTATGCTGCATCATTTAACCCCAATAACTACTGTGATTACTTTTCTTATTTTATGGAGGAGGAAAGCAAAGACTGGAGGTTAAGGAAAATTTTCAAGAAACTTCCAATGAAACAGCTTGGGTGAAACAACAAAAGAAGGAATGGAAAATTCAAGATAAAATGAGTTCCTTGAAATTTTATGTCTCTTTCTATGAGAGACATAGAAAGTAGCTTGCAAGTGAAATTAAAACTATATTTTGTAATATATGCATCAAAAGAAAAGCTGCTGACTCTAGTGATCTCCATTTTGCCATGAGATTAATCCAAATTTTGTCACTTTGAAAAATTTACTGCCAGAATCGTTATCACCATCACTGTCTCCACCATCTCGTATCCAGTACCATTTGTAAGAGACGCACAGTGGGTGAAGCAGCTGCAAATACTCCATTCATGTACATCACTAAATACATAAGCTCTGATATGTGCAAAAAAATCAAAGGGAACACAGAATAAGCTTCTAAGACAATGCGCCACCTTGTAGAGTAGCAAACTCTTTCTTTTTCTGCTAACACATTAGAGTATTGTGTGAGACACCACATCATCAGAACGCAGTGAAACTGTCATACCTTTAAATGGGACATTTGATTTTTGAAACAATGCTCCAATAGACACCTCCAGTAAAAAGAAGGAAGGGTAAATGTTTTTCAAACAGCTCAATCCACCATAGGTAAGTGCTGCACAACTACTATATGACTTTAAGCCTAGGACATGTCTCTTCTTTGTGTTGTGATCATCTGGGGTGGGGAGAATCTACCTAATACTTAGAAAAGACAAGTGTGCCAGAAAGATTTTTCAAATATTTATTTCTGTTGAAGGAATAGTGACACAAAGGGTAGAATGAATCCCTACACCAAAATACTACCTTCTATAACCACAAGGCAATATTGTGCAACAATGCAATATTTGAGCTGATGACAGATTGCTCTTGCCATGATAAATTTCTAATTCAGTGTTCTAGATAAGCTATTTTTTCTAAGTTTGCTCATATTCTTGTCAATGAGCTTTGATTTTTCTCCCATTGGGAATTTTCATGCTCCAAATATTATAGTTTACCAAAAAATATAAGGTTAAATCTATTACTGAAATATATAGTATTTTTTCTTTTAAATTCTAGTTCTTTCTAAAATAAAGTTAGATCATGTCTATACTTACACACAAAATAAAAAGAAATAAATAAAGCTATTTTAATACTTTTCAATTTTCCTTAAAGAAATCTAAATCTTAAAAAATAACAATTTGCCTGTGATTTTGTAAGAATTTTTCCCCTACCAAAATCCTGTCTGCTGAACTTTCAATTCTCAAAAGACCATTCTCTCTCTTTTCTAAAATACCTTTACCTGAATTAATTTATAACTGCTAGTTTTCAGTTTAACTACTACACTGTAATTTCAATAAGGGAAAGAGATTGACAGGCACAGTGCCTGTCACATAATGAGAACTCAATAATTATGAAAAATGGATGAATTATATACACACTACCAGCAGATGCCTTTGCTATTGAAATGATCTTGAATAAATGCGTCATAACTTTGTCAATGTCACTCCAAATCTATGATGAGGGAATCCTTGGAAAATCTGGGAGTTCAAAGTCCTTCATCCAAGCTATTTTTTTTCTATAATAATTTTCTTCTGTAGAAATATTGTTATTGTGAAACAGAACTCCATCTCAGATGGGACTTATACTCAGTCAAAGCTCAGATCAGGAGTTGAACCCCAAATCCCCACCTTAGAAGGGGACTCAAATCCACTGTCTTCTAATTAGAACTGCTCACTTGGTGTCAAGACTTACTGAAGCCCAGGTTCTTTTGCCTCATCACAGAAAGAATTCAGGATGAGGCAAAGGGATAGATGGATAGGCAAACAGTGAGTTTATTAGTATAGGAAGTTTGTAAAAAAATACAAATGGGCAGGTAAGGGAACACAGTCCCAAGAATAAAAAGGCTGCATTTTTTTCACCAAAGGAAACACGGGGAGGGAAGACCACCTTCTTCCTCATTCTCTGCTAGGCATCAAGGTTTGTATCATTTGTTTCTCCCTTGACCCCATAAGGTCTAACCAAAACTGTCACGACATGTTTAATTATATGCATATTAGCAAAAAGGTGGTAACATGGTACTAAAATACAGTAATTAATCTCAGATTCCTGTATAATGTCCCCTATCACCTACATTCTTTCCCCTACATTTCTGACTTGGCTACCTGCAAAAATTCTACCTTTCAAGGACCATTAACTCTTTGACTTCATGTAGTAAGATTCACATCTCATATTTATTGTTTTTAAACTATGAGGATTATAAAATTTTATTTTGTTTTGTTTCAAATATTAGGATTTGTTTTTTTAAGTTTTTAAAGAATTTTTTAAGTATTAGGGTTTTTGTTTTATTTTGCTGTGTTTTATTAGGATTTGTGACTTGAGTGTGCCTGACACTTGAATGTGCCTAGTCTTCCTTCAAAGTAGAGTAGATTGTAGATTGGATTATTTCCTTGAGTGTTTATTAGCCTACAACAGTCTCCCAAACTCGCTTAAAATTGATTTTCTGTCTTTAACCCTCTAGTGATATTTCTAACTATAATATTCAAATTTTCTCTATTAACTGTATATTTGGAAAATGATTCATAGAACTTCTAACTGGATATGTAAGACTATCAGATTTATTAAATTTATTGTGGAAACAATTTAAGAAGAGCTATTCATAGAGTTGTCCCTGAAGTTGTTGCTGTTCTCAAGTCCTTAAATACAGATTGCTTCCAAGTTCATCTGTCCCAGGAATTCTTGTTAAACACGTTCTGTTACTTAACATTTGATGATGAGTCCTGGCAAGATTTCTGCTCCAGAGCCAAGGAGTAGCCATGGTTCGACATTGATTTCCTTTCTATATTGGAACACCTATGTTTGGGGACTGTGTAATTTCCTTGGTTCTGAATCGCCACAGCAAAGACTTGAAACAGAGGATCATGTTATAGCTCGATTACAACTCAGTTTTATTCAGCAAGCAAAGGATAAGACACCCTTGAGGGGTGAGGGCAAGCCAACCTCCAAGGAGAGGCCTCAATCTGTCTTGGCTTCCTCCTTTATATGTTTGTCTCCTTCGTCCCTTGAGCCTGATGCAAATCGGGCTGGCCAAGAAGGGGACGTCTTTGTTTCACATGAGGTTATCACTCTGGTCCATGGATCTTCTTTTGTTCCATTTTCATGAGCTTTTTCCTTTCTTTGTCTTTTACCCACTGCCATTTTCGACTCCTTTCTCCTATTTTAACTACCTAACACCTAGACCTTAAAAAAAAAAGTTCTGATAATGGGAATGTCAGATTTCATATTAATAGTCTAGATCTTATACTTACACTAACAAGAAGAGACTGAACTTACATATTTATGCTTTCTAGCCCTATAACTAGAAATGTATGTATTCTATATTTTGTTGTTGTTGTTGTTGAGTTATAAAACTGGAGCTAAAAACCAATTGGAAATTGTATGGACCAATGCATAGCTGTACACAATGGTGTGATTCACATATTTTTGCCTTTTCATACTGAAAAAAAGATGAATCACAAACTGGAATCAAGATTGCTAGGCAATATCAACAACCTCAGATATGCAGATGATATCACTTTAATGGCAGAAAGTGAAGAGGAACTAAAGAGCCTCTTCATAAGGGTAAAAGAAAAGAGTGAAAAAGCTGGCTTGAAGCTCAACATTCAAAAAATTAAGATCATGGCGTCCAGTCCCATCGCTTCATGGCAAATAAAAGGGGAAAAAGTGGAGGCGATGACAGATTTTATTTTGGGGGGCTTCAGAATCACTGCAGATGGTGACCACAGTCATGAAATTAAAAGACTCTTGCTTCTTGGAAGGAAAGTTGTGACAAAGCTAGACAGCATATTAAAAAGCAGAGATGCCACTTTGTCAACAAAGGTCTGTCCAATCAAAGCTATGGTTTTCTAGTAGTCATGTATGAATGTGAGAGATGGATCAAAAAAACACTGAGGACCAAAGAACTGATGCTTTTGAACTGTGGTGTTGGAGAAGACTCTTGAGAGTCCCTTGGTCTGCAAGTTTATCTAACCAGTCAATCCTAAAGGAAATCAGTCCTGAATATTCATTGGAAGGACTGCTGCTGAAGCTGAAGCTCCCAAACTTTAGCCATCTGATGTGAAAAGCCAATACATTGGAAAAAACCTTGATGCTGGGAAAGACTGAAGGTAAAGGAGGAGTAGGTGACAGAGAATGAGATGGTTAGTTAGTATCACTAACACAACAGACATGAATTTGAGTAAACTCTGAGACATATGGAGGGCAGAGATGTGGTACAGTCCACAGGGTCCCAAAGAGATGGACGCAACTTAGTGACTAACAACACAATGGTGTGTTAATCAATGTGTTAAGTAAACTATTCCTCTCCCTTTCAAAACAAAGCAAAACAAAGAATCAGAAACTATGTTTTCATGGTGCAAATAATCTCTTCATAGCCAGTTTCAAGCTCCAAACGTGATGGCACTGTTCACACAGTTGGAAAGAGATGTACCCATTTGACTCTCATGGGACATGAACTGGCCCTAACACACCAGAAGTTCCTGATGTCTGTGAGATTAGGTGCTTATGAGGTAAAAATTACTAGGCAGTCAGTATAGGACTGAGACATCCATTTTGTTTTCAATGACTATCTCGCTCCGTTAACCTAAAGCTATATACATTTTGTCCAGAATTCCTGGAATTTGGGTATGATAAATTGTCAGCACTCAGATCTAGGGAAGAGCGCAATTAATTTCTGTTCCATGTGTCTGAGGGAAAAACAACGGATGATCATTAATCTTTAACCTGCATACCTGGTCCATTGTAAAATGGCCAGGGGGCATGAACAAGGTTGGAGGTTAATCTGAAGATCAAGAGAAGACATAAGGATGTTAAACATTATGGCCTTTAAACTGATTTTTGTTTAGTGGCTTCAGTCCTGTCCAACTCTTTGGCGACCCCAAGCACTGCAGCCCTCCAGGCTCCTGTCACAGGATTCTCCAGGCAAGAATACTGGAGTGGGTTGCCATTTCTTTCTCCTAACTGACTGATTAGAAATGGCATATTTTAAGAACAGGAGCCAACCAAAAATGTACAGATTAAAACTGGTAAGGATATAAACTTCTCTAAGTCCCTTTGGGGGGACTCTTTACCCCTACTCAGTGTCTATGCTAAGCTTTGTACTTTCCTTCTCTTTAATACATTCTGTTGCTGGCTACTGTGTTTGTGAAGTTCTCATTTAACTTACACAAATCTGACTTAAACACTAGGTCCAGGAAGGTGGCTTTAAGAATTTCCAGGGAGTAAAGAAAGTGATAGAGGAAAGGAGCCATTCTACCTAGAGTGGTTGAGTCATCCTATTAGGGGAAGCACACTGATTGAAATTGCCCACCCTGGCCAGGCACCATAGTACCCATTTGCATGAGTTGTTTTATGACAGGAGATCCTGATAAGGAATTTGGAACTAATAAGCCACCATCAGGCTTACCTCGTAGCTCAGTTGGTAAAGAATCTGCCTGCAGTGCAGGAGACCCTGATTCAATTCCTGGGTCAGGAATTGAATCCCCTGGAGGAGGAAATGGCAATCCACTCCAGTATTCTTGCCTGGAGAATCCCATGGACAGAAGAGCCAGGCAGGCTACAGTCCATGGGGTCGCAAGAGTTGGACTCGACTTAGTGACTAAACTACTACTAAGCCACCACCAACCAGAAGAGTTCAGGAAAGGTTGAAAGGAGACACCGCATGTCTCTCCACTTCCCAGAATCCCTCTTGCTAGCATCCATCTTGGCTGAGCAATGCGTGCCTCACCAGGAAAGACTCTGAATTAGAATGATTGGCCAAAGACCACCCGGAAACTAATCTCATCACCGTAAAACCCAAGACTGCAAGCCACATGGCAGAGCAGTTCTCCTGGGTTCCCTTACCCTACTGCTCTCCACCAAGGTGCCCTTTCCCAATAAAATCTCTTGCTTTGTCAGCACATGTGTCTCCTCAGACAATTCATTTCCAATGTTAGACAAGGGCCCAGTTTCAGGCCCTGGAAGGGGTCTGCCTTCGTGCAACAATTCTACCCCACCTCCTGAGACGTGAGGTAGCCACTAAACACTATTATGGAAGATCAAGTGAAATGTAGAAATTTGAGGGACAATTGTTTATATACTGAAATATTATTTTCTAAGTGTTTTATACATGTGTCTCCCTCTTTTTTTTTTAATTTAAAGGGGCTCATGAATGGAAACCACAAAATACGGAATAGCATTAAATACATATGAAAATAATAAATACTTAAAGTAAACTTAAATATAGAAGTGAGAAAAGAATAATTTGACAGATTACTTTCTAATGCCTTTTCAGTTTTCAATTTTAGATTTAAAATATTGAATCCTTCAGTAATTTGAAATAAAAACTGGAACCGATTATACAGAGTGAAGCAAGCCAGAAAGAAAAACACCAATACAGTATACTAACACATATATATGGAATGTAGAAAGATGGTAATGATAACCCTGTATGCAAGACAGCAAAAAGACACAGATGTACAGAACAGATTTTGGACTCAGTGGGAGAGGGAGAGAGTGGGATGATTTGGGAGAATGGTGTTGAAACATGTATACTATCATGTAAGAAAAGAATCGCCAGTCTAGGTTTGATACAGGATACAGGATGCTTGGGGCTGGTGCACTGGAATGACCCAGAGAGATGATATGGGGAGAGAGGTGGGAGGAGGGTTCAGGATTGGGCACTCATGTACACCCGTGGTAGATTCATGTCAATGTATGGCAAAACCAATACAATATTGTGAAGTAAAATAAAAATGAATAAATGAATGAAAATGCTGAAGGAAAAAAAAATGAAATAATAACAATTTCAACTTACATACTTCACTCAAATTTATTCTCAGGCTAGAGATTTGTGGTTTTTTGTTTGTTTTGGATAATTTTGAAATTATTTTATTCTATATGTAATAAATAAAAAATACTAATAATTATGCATTGAAATAGAATTGTGAGTCAGAGCAGAAATCTAAAGTAATGACCTAAAGTAAATTAAACACTACAAAAATTAGAATAAAATTGCATTACAAAATATCTGGAATAATGGCTCCTTATTAATTTTTAAGCTGTGTTTAAATTTTTAATGTAAATATTCAATAAGTTATAGAAATAGTAGTCAAAGTCATGGTCTTTGGTCCACAAGTATAATTTACATGGGCTAAATGGTTTTATAAATTTTGAAAAAGGAGTGCAATGGACAGGAGCTGGTAGCATCATTTCAGTGGACATATTAAATTAGTAATGGTATTGGTTACAGTTGTTTAGATTTTAAAAAAATCAATCTTTATACTTCACAAGCATTAATTAATGCTTGTGATTAATCAAAGAATATTAATGCTTATTGCTTTTAATAAGAGACACAATGGACACAATTTAGTATATTCCAAATTGTACAAAAAAAATAATAACTCAAAAAAAACCAAAAAGTTACTCCCCAAAATACAAAGAAAGTGCAAAAATTTATCACTCATTTATGTTATAATTAATGTAAGTTTTTTTCTGTCTGTAAGTCCAGAGCCAAAAAAAAATGTATAATTCTGTGGGGAGAAAATTTCATGTAAACGTCAGTGTTCAAATGCGCTACTTGCATATGTATTTTTGATTATTGACACATATTTAAATCAGCATTTGCCCTAGTTCTTTGATCCCTAGCATTGTATCTCTACTATATCTCTTCAAGCAAAATTAAATATCACTTATTCTTCACTTTTCTAGGCTATATTTCATTAATTCCTTCAATTCCCTTCATAAATGCTGTTTCTTTTAATTATTGTGTTGCTCTCTTCTGGACCTTAAACGATTACCATGAGATTGCAAAATTAAATTTCACTTGTTATGCCTAAGTCTTTAAGTATCAAATATTATCATATTAATTGACCTGTTGCCTCAGGCTACTCTTCATGACTAAAATGGAATATGTTGTTAAGAAATGAAAATATTTTTCTTTTCCTATTATACCAAAGTTTATCTTTTTATTGTAAAATTGATATTTTCTTATTCTCCCATTAAAATTATTATTAAAGAAAATATTAATCCTTAATTCTCTGAACTGTGTTTAAAGCTTTTAAAAAGAGAATTGAAGCTTTTTGTGTGTGTGTGTGTGTTTAACACCTCTTTCTCAACATTTTTTGAGAACATTGTTTCATTATCTGACATTTTACTTCTGTTCATTTCCTGCTGTAGATTTTAGATTTCTTGACGATCTCTTGTTTACATATGCATGTCCAGAACTAAGCACAGAATGGCATATAGGAAACACTTCAGTAAGCATTAGTTAAATGATGAAAATTGATATCTGGATAATCAAAATGACTCTATCTTCTGAAATGTAAAAAAAAAAAGAAAAGAAAAGAAAGAAAAAAAATAGTAAGGTGTAAACAGTCACTTCTTTTATGGATCGTCTGGATCTCTTTTATGGGAGATACGTAAGTATAGAAATATGGACACAAGTGTATGGACAATGTGTGAGAAGTTCTCTAAAAGATGCTGCAAAGGAAAAGAAACAGGTATATGAGATAGAAAAAGAGGTACATCTAACAGTGTTTTATTTGACTTAATGGAATTTGCTTTATTATCTTGTTGAAGACTAAACCTAAAATTCTAGTTATATTAAGATAATTTGTTATTTTTGATGCAATTCCATGTAGCACTTTTTATATCTAATTTCTATTGAGGTGAAATTCATATAACATAAAATTAACTATTTTAAATCCAGTGGAATTTAATACATCATAATATAGATATTATGCAGCCACAATTTCTAAATTATTTTCAACATCTCAAAAGGAAACCTCATATCTACCAAGCAGTTATATCCCCAATCTCCTCTTTCTCCTATTCTCCACCAGTTACTCATTTTCTTTCTTTCTCTATGAATTAACTTATGGTTTTCAGTAAGTAGAATCATACAGTATGTAACCTTTTCTCTGGCTTCCTTCACTTAGCACAGTGTCTTTGAGGTTCAGCCAAATTGTAGCATGCCCTCCATTATTATGCCTGAACCACTTGCATGCACATATTACGCATTTTTGTTCATTCGTCTGTTTTTTTTTTCTTCCAATTTTAACTTACATATAATGGACATACACTGCTATATAAGTTTAAGGTGTACAGAATAATGATTTGATTTCATACATCATGAAATGATTTCAGTATGTTTGCTAATGCTGCTAATTCACTTCAGTCGTGTCCGACTCTGTGCGACCCCAGAGAGGGCAGCCCACCAGGGTTACTCCCGTTCCTGGGATTCTCCAAGCAAGAACACTGGAGTGGGTTGCCATTTCCTTCTCCAATGCAGGAAAGTGAAAAGTGAAAATGAAGTCGCTCAGTCGTGTCCGACTCTTAGTGACCCCATGGGCTGCAGCCCACCAGGCTCCTCCATCCATGGGATTTTTTAGTGAACGTCATCTCACTATAGATGAGCAGAATGGTATTAAGATTCGTGTATTTTTTGAGACTTCTCTTATTTACTGAGGTAGGTATCTGTCACTCTAAATTTCCCTTTTAGAACTATTTTTGCTGCATCCATATATGTTGGTACATTGTGTATCCATTTTCACTTATATCGTTTTTTTCTTTTTTTTAATCCTCTGATTTCCTCGATGGCTCATTCTTTGTTTAATAGCCTGTTGTTTACCCTCCATGTGCTTGTACTTTTTGTAGTTTTCTTATTGTACCTAATTTCTAGTTTCATAGCATTGCAATAGGAAAAGATTGTTGATAACAATTTCAGTTTTCTTAAATTTACTGAACCATATTTGTGATCGAGCATGTGATCATATGAGTATATGATCTATGCTTGCTAGCATGTGAGCCTGGAGAATGTTTCACGTGCACTTAAAAAGAATACGCATTCTGCTACTTTGGACTGGAATGTTTATATATATATATATATATATATATATATATATATATACTTATATGAAAAAAGAATGTATTAGTCACTCAGTCATGTCCAACTCTTTGTGACTCCAAGAATTGTAGCCCTCCAGGTTTGCTGTCCATAGAATTCTCTAGGTAAGGATGCTGGATAGGGTAGCCATTCCCTTTCTAGGGGATCTTTCTGAACCAGGGATCGAACCCAGGTTCCCCACACTGCAGGCAGATTCTTTACCATCTGAGCCACCATGGAAGTCCACGTATATATAGATATGAGAGCTGGACCATTAAGAAGGCTTAACATCAAATGCTTTTGAACTGTGATGCTGGAGTATACTCTTAAGAGTCCCTTGGACTACAATGAGATCAAACCAGTCTATCCTAAAGGAAATCAAACCTGAATATTCATTGGAAGGACTGATGCTGAAACTGAAGCTCCAATGCTTTGCCCACCTGTTGCAAAGAGCCAATTCGTTGAATAAGACCCTGATGCTAGTAAAGATTGAAAGCAGGAGGAGAAAGAGGCAACAGGATAAGATGGTTGGATGGCATCATTGACTCAATGAACACAAATCTGAGTAAACTCTGGGAGATAATGAAGGACAGGGAAGCTGGCATGCTGCAGCAGTCCATGGAATTGCAAAGAGTCAGATTTGACTGAGCAACTGAACAACATATATATTCCAGCTGGATGGTATATTAATTAATGTAAATGGCATGCTAAAATTACCTGAAATTGTGTTACTGTCAATTTAAATCTCTTAATATTTGCTTTATGTACTTAAATTCTCCTATCTTGAGTGCATATATGTCTACAAGTATTCTATCTTCCTGTTTGATCAATACCTTGATCATTAGGTTCAGACAGTAAAGAATTCACCTGCAATGTAGGAGATCTGGGTTCAGCCTCTGGGTTGGGAACGTTCCCTGGGGAAGGAAATGACAACCTATTCCAGTAGTCTTGCCTGGAGAATTCCTAGAACAGAAAATTATAGTCTACATCAAGCGGGGCATGGGCTGCTTTGGAGAGTCTTGGCTGACCACCAGTAGATTTGATAAGTAGAATCAGAAAAGGCATCCCCTTCCAGCACTAAGCCAGTTAGGTAAAAGTTGCATGCACGCATGCTATGCATGCTAAGTTGCTTCAGTCATGTCCAAGTCTGCAACCCGTGGACTGTAGCCCTCCAGCTCCTCTGTCCATGGGATTCTTCAGGCAAGAATACTGGAGTGGGTTGCTATGTCCTTCTCTAGAGGATATTCCTGACCCAGGGATTGAACCAGCATCTCTTGTGTCTCCTGCATTGGCAGAGAGGTACTTACCACTAGTTATCACCTGGGAAGATAAAAGGTGAACCACAAGCAAACAAAGATAAACAAATGAAAATTGGCACTTACCAGCTTCTCTGTACCCAGAGTGAATTCCAACAGATCCTTACAGATCCCTACTCCTTGGGCACATACTCCATAATTATCCAGTGAATCTCCTTATGTATGCATGCTTCTGTGTGCTGTGTGCTTTAGGCGCTAGTCATGTCTGACTCTGCACAACACTATGGACTGTAGCCCTCCAGGCTCCTCTGTCCATGGGATTCTCCAGGCAAGAATACTGGAGTGGGTTGCCATTTCCTTCTCCAGGGGATCTTCCCGACCCAGAAATCAAACCTGCGTCTCCTGCACTGCAGGCAGATTCTTTACCAACTGAGCTAGGAGGGAAGCCCTCTGTGCATGCTAAGTTGCTTCAGTCATATCCAGCTCATGGGACCCTAAGGACTGTAGCCCTCTGGGCTCCTCTGTCCATGGGCTTCTCCCAAGAAATATACTCTAGTAGGTTGCCATTCCATCCTCCAGAGGATCTTTCTGATCCTGGGATTGAACCCACACTTCTTACATCTCCTACATTGACGGGTGGGTTCTTTACCACTGGTGCCACCTAGTAAGCCCCTCCTTATGAATGACCCAGGAGTTTGCCTCTGTACTGGAATTCAGAGAGAGTTAGTTTTTGCACATGCCCTTTAAGAGTGGAGTCTCAGTTTTCTATAGCCTCCCCAACAAGTTGCTTCAGTCATATCCAGCTCATGGGACCCTAAGGACTGTAGCCCTCTGGGCTCCTCTGTCCATGGGCTTCTCCCAAGAAATATACTCTAGTAGGTTGCCATTCCATCCTCCAGAGGATCTTTCTGATCCTGGGATTGAACCCACACTTCTTACATCTCCTACATTGACGGGTGGGTTCTTTACCACTGGTGCCACCTAGTAAGCCCCTCCTTATGAATGACCCAGGAGTTTGCCTCTGTACTGGAATTCAGAGAGAGTTAGTTTTTGCACATGCCCTTTAAGAGTGGAGTCTCAGTTTTCTATAGCCTCCCCAACAGTCAGGGAAACATAAGTACCATTGATTTTCAAAGCCAGATACTGGGTGAGATCATTTTCCCAGTGCCTTGGCCTGGGGAGTCTGGTCTGGGGTTTGCATCCTTCATTCCACAGAAGCAGCTTCCAAGGCTGTGATATCCTTTCTGCCTAGAGATCACAATACTTACAGTGTGGTTCACGGCCAGACCGTGCCCCGCTCCCACCCGTCTCACTGCGGCATGTCCTATTTATTTTCAGTTGTGAACATATTTTCTAGTCAACTTCAAGTGATTCTCAGAGATAGTTCAAGAATTGAGCAGTGGGGCTGAAGAGCGAAGTCAGTTGCAGGTAGAAGGCCACTTTATGTGCAGTGGAGAACATGTAATTGTCATGAGTCCTGAAGTGTCAAGACAGCACATCATACGGTCTGTGCAGGGATGACAGGTCCACGTAGGGATTCACTGTGTTGGCATTTCTTGTTTGTTTGGTTGCTTGCTTTAAATTTAGAAATCCAGACTGACATAGATTATGAAGCAACAAATTGATAAATAATTATATATAAAGCAAGATTCAGCATGCAGAAGGCTAAGCCAGGCCACAAACTGAATTTATTGATAGGTACAACTTGCAGTTCAGAAGTCAAGCTCCTACCCAAGCAGAGGGCAGGAAAGTATGTTACTGGCCTAAAAACTGATTAATAAATGGAACAGCATAGAGAGCCTGGACTTAAGCCTACATAGATAGGGTCAAATAATTTATAACAAAGGAGCCAAAAATATACAATAAGATAGGACATTCTCTTTTAATAAGTGGTATTGAGAAAACTAGACAGCCATATTCAAAAAGAAATTAATTTATATCTTGCACCATACACAAAAATCATCTCAGAATATAGTAGTATTAATATTACTAATATTAATTAATATATTAGTATCAATATAAATTAATATATTAATATATTAATTAATATAAGACATGAACCCATAAGACATATAGAAGAAAACATGGGATAAGCTCCTTGACACTGGTTTTGGCAATACTTTTTTTAGATTTGATACCAAAAGCCAAGACAACAAAAGCAAAAATAAACCAGAAATAGAAACCAATTAGCAAACTTCTTAGAAAAGAAACTACCAACAAAATGAAAAATCAACCTCTGCAATAGGAAAAATGTTTGCAAATGCAATAATTTTTATAATAGTAAATTTGTACATGTAAGAAAGATGTGTAAAGAATTTACAAACATGTTTTGAAGAACATGTTTATTTTTATTGACACAAATAGATATATAGGTATATATAGATGTCTCCGGGTATAATATGCATGCATTCCGTGTATTCTTGTCTTGAATGTGATACATTTATTGATTCATTTAACCCTTGTATTTCAAAGATAAAAACACAAGCTAAATCTTTAAGTAAACTATTCAGTTTCCTAAAGAAACAATTTGGCATCTGATAATCGCTGATTTTTTCCCCATCTTTCATGACATGAACTTAATGTTTTTCTTGAGACTCTAATCCCAACAACTGCCTTGCTCTTCTTGCCTTTCCCTTATCATTTGTAAGTGAAACTGATTGTCAAAGTGTCAAAGCTAGACTATGTTTCTGATGTTGAGCTTGCCCACTTCTCAACTGCTGCTTTTGATAAAAGATGTAATCATCTGGGAATATAAATGCAGTTTGTGGAAAAAGCTGAGTCTTTCTCAGAATGAGTGTTTAATGGGTCAAGTTCTGTCATCAGAAACTCACAGACAATTCACACTGGAATACATGTGTAAGAGTGTGGGGATATGCAAATGGACTTTACTCTTTGTGTTTAACTTGGCAGTCTTTGTCCTTACTGCTTGTTGCATCATTTTATAACAATAACATCTTCGAAGATTCCCATGACTGTATTTTTAATAGAAAAACCTGGTTTTTATAAAATTTGAGAAAAGGAGTTTAGCTAGGGAGGCTATGTTACAAACCTTTGCCCATTTTCAAACCAAGCAATAAATTTAAAAAGCCTTGTGTCTAATGTAAACCTGAAATGAAGAGGTGCTGAAAAGTGTTGAAATTAATTTTCCAGTGCAATGGGAAAAATTCAAGTTTTGTAATATCAGCTTCTGCATTTTATCTTTTAGCTCTCCCAAATTTCTTTCTTTTATTTTTTTCTCTCTCTTTCTCTCTGTCTCTCTTTTTCTCTCTCTCCTGACAAAAGATATGCTTTAACTTAGTGTCCACTAGGCTCATTACTTCCAGTTCCTTTCTGAGCTTTGTTGCTAAACATGCTCATGGTGTCCAGATAAAGAAACATCCTATAAGAGAGAATGAGGATATGTTATATTCTACATGGGTGAAACTAGAAGACATTATGCCAAGTGAAATGAGCTAGACATAAAAAGGCAAATATGATTCCACTTACAGGAGATACCTAGAATAGCCAAATTCTATCTTACATTTACAGAGGCAGAAGGTAGGGTAGCAGTTATCTGGAGCTCAGGGGTGAGTAGAGTGGGGAGTTTTTGTTTTGTGGGTGCAGAATTTCAGTTTGGGATGATGAAAACCTTTTGAGATGAATAGTAGTGATAGTTACAAATCAATGTGAATGTAGTTGAAGCCACTGAACTGTATGTCTCTAAAGGGTTAAGATGGTGTTATGCATATTATATTCCATTGAAGAGACAAAGAGATAAAATAAAAGCATAAACAAATGAATACATTTTAGACCATATTTGAATTTCCTAATTTTGGAGAAAGAAAATTTTAGTTTTCCATTTTACCTGTTTTTGACAATTAAAACTTAATAGCTTAAATTGAACACACAATTAATACAGTATAATATGAAATCTAATATAACAACAATAAAACTCAACAAAGCCTAACTCTGACTTTTCTTAAGACTTGGCCCTCTAAAAAAATGTACTCCTAACAAGGTAAATAGGTAAGAATAAAATAACTGTTACTAGCATCTATTTTTTTTTCAACTTTCAACTATTGTGTTTACAGTGGAGTTTTAATGGGAAAATATTCATCATGAATCCAGAGAATATACAGAGAATAGTTTCCACGTGGCTAGTGGAAACTGAAAGTGCAGAGGGGTGTTTGAAGAGCTTCTCTAGAATGCAACGAGTGAAATCAGTTTACATGCTCTGTGAGAAGGAAGACGTGTGCTGTCTCCGCCACAGTGCCGAGCGAGGCAAGCTGCTTCAGAGAGAGTAACTGCGGGGTAGACCCTGAGAGAGCGGGCCCCAGACACTGGGTGGCTCACAAGTGATGGGGTCAGCCCAGGTTAAGGAGGTATCTGCGTGTGCTTGAATTACTCAGGTGTGTCTGACTCTTTTTGACCCCGTGGACTGTAGCCCACCAGGCTCCACTGTCAATGGACTTTTCCAGGCAAGAGTAGGAGAGTGGGTTGCCATTTCCCACACCATGAGATCTTCTCAATCCATGGATTGAACCCAGGTCGCCCATGTCTCCTGCATTGTNAGATGCCACCAGGGCTTTCACACGTGCCAACATGAGGTCAGTCGATCCCCGGGGTGACAGTCGAGAGAGTGCAGGGAATTCAGGTTCATCTGGAGTGGACTGAGACTTCTGGGTACTTGGGTCCTGATGGCACAATTACTGGAGATGATCTCGACTGTCCTGTGTAGAGCACCTCCTTCTGGTAGGCAATGGGAGCGCCGCAAATCCCTTCCGCATGAAGCAAGGAATCTAAATCTCACCTCACGCTGACGAGGGGACAAATGGGCTCCTCTTGAGTGATGGCGGACCCTCGGGGTTCCTGTCGAGTGGAGGCGCCTGTGTCCCGGAATTTCTTGAGTCGTAGCAAGGGAGTGAAGGACCCTTTCGAGGTCCAAGAAGGAAGGTGTGTTGTCCCTCGACATGCAGCAGCAGAAAAGGGCCTCAACGCGAATGGAAGGGAGAACCTCCTGGTGTTTCTCGAGTTGCAGCAGGTCCTTCTCGAGTTACGACGGGGACCTCAGGGACCTTCTCGTGTGGCCTGAGGAGTGGCTACTCTCTGTGCGAATGGCGACGGACCTTTCGGCATTCCTCTCCAGTCGGTGGCGGGTCCTAGGTCCATGTCTGGAGCTGCGGTCTCACCCTGAGTTTTGCTCAGAAGTGCTGACATGGGACTTGGGTCCCTCTGGAGTGTCCACAGGTTGATCAGGCCTCGTCTAGAGTGGAGACATGCATGCTCGCTCTCCTCCTGAGCGGTAGCAGCACTGTCAGGCTTCCTGTCGCGTTGACACAGGGATCTGTGGCTTTCCCTCGAGATGCCACCAGGGCTTTCACACGTGCCAACGTGGGGTCAGTCGATCCCTGAGGTGACAGTTGAGAGAGTGCAGGGAATTCAGGTTCATCTGGAGTGGACTGAGACTTCTGGGTACTTGTGGCCTGATGGCCTGATCCCTGGAGGTTATCTCGACTCTCCTGTGGAGAGCACCTCCTTCTGGTATGCAATGGGAGCGCCGGGAATCCCTTCCGCACAAAGCAAGGAATCTAAACTCACCTCACGCTGAGGGGGGGACAAAGGCGCTCCTCTTGAGTGATGGCGGAACTTCGGGGTTCCTGTCGAGGGGAGGCGCGTGTGTCTGGGAACTTCTTGAGTCGCAGCAAGGGAGTGAAGGACCCTTTCGAGGTCCAAAGGGAAGTTGTGACTTCCCTGGACATGCAGCAGCAGAAAAGGGNCCGCGAATCCCTTCCGGACGAAGCAAGGAAACACACTCTCACCTCGCGCTGCGGAGGGGACAAAGGGGCTCTTCTTGAGTTATGACGGACCTTGGGGGTTCCTGTTGAGTGGAGGCGCGTGTGTCCGGGAACTTCTTGAGTCGCAGCAAGGGAGTGAATGACCCTTTCCAGGTACAAGAGGGAAGGTGTGATTTCCCTCGACATGCAGCAGCAGAAAAGGGCCTCAACGCGCATGGAAGGGAGAACCTCCTGGTGTTTCTCGAGTTGCAGCAGGTCCTTCTCGAGTTATGACGGGGACCTTAGGGACCTTCTCGTGTGGCCTCAGGAGAGGCCAGTCTCCGTGCGAATGGCGAGGGTCCTTTCGGGATTCCTCTCCAGTCGGTGGCGGGTCCTAAGTCACATCAGGTCCTGCGGTCGCACCCTGAACTTTGCCCCGATGTGCTGACATGGGAATTGGGTCCCTCTGGAGTGTCCACAGTGTGGTCAGGCCTCGTCTTGAGTGGAGACATGCACGCCCGCTCTCCTCCTGAGCGGTAGCAGCACTGTCAGGCTTACTGTCGCGTTGACACTGGGATCTGTGGCTTTCCCTCGAGATGCCAACAGGGTTTCACATGTACCAACGTGGGCTCAGTCGATCCCCGGGGTGACAGTCGAGAGAGTGCAGGGAAATCAGGTTCATCTGGAGGGGGCTGAGACTTCTGGGTCCTTGTGGCCTGCTGGCACGATCCCTGGAGATCATCTCGACACTCCTGTGCAGAGCACCTCCTTCCTGTATGCAATGGGAGAGCCGCGAATCCCTTCCGGACGAAGCAAGAAAACTCTCACCTTGCGCTGAGGAACGGAAAAAGGGGCTCCTCTTGAGTTATGGCGGACCCTCGGGATTCCTGTCGAGTGGAGGCGCATGTGTCCGGGAACTTCTTGAGACACAGCAAGAGAGTGAAGGACCCTTTCGAGGTCCAAGAGGGAAGGTGTGATTTCCCTTGACATGCAGCAGCAGAAATGGGCATGGTGACAGTCGAGAGAGTGCAGGGAAATCAGGTTCATCTGGAGGGGACTGAGACTTCTGGGTCCTTGTGGCCTGATGGCACGATCCCTGGAGATCATCTCAACTCTCCTATGGAGAGCACCTCCTTCTCGTATGCAATGGGAGCACTGCGAATCCCTTCCGGATGAAGCAAGGAAACTAACTCTCACCTCGCGGTGAGGAGGGGACCAAGGGGCTCCTCTTGAGTGATGGCGGACCCTCGGGGTTCCTGTCGAGTGGAGGCGCGTGTGTCCGGGAAATTCTTGAGTCGCAGCAAGGGAGTGAAGGACCCTTTCGAGGTCCAAGAGAAAAGGTGTGATTTCCCTCGATATGCAGCAGCAGAAAAGGGCCTCAACATGCATGGAAGGGAGAACCTCCTGGTTTTTCTCGAGTTACAGCAGGTCCTTCTCGAGTTTCGACGGGGACCTCAGGGACCTTCTCGTTTTGCCTCAGGAGAGGTCAGTCTCCGTGCGAATGGCGAGGGACCTTTCGGGATTCCTCTCCAGTCGGTGGCAGGTCCTAGGTCCACGTCTGGAGCTGCGGTCGCACCCTGAGCTTTGCTCGGAATTGCTGACATAGGACTTGGTTCCCTCTGGAGTGTCCACAGGCTGGTCAGGCCTCGTCTCGAGTGGAGACATGCACGCCCGCTCTCCTCCTGAGTGGTAGCAGCACTGTCAGGCTTCCTGTCGCGTAGACACAGGGATCTGTGGCGTTCCCTCGAGATGCCACCAGGGCTTTCACACGTGCCAACGTGGGGTCATTCGATCCCCAGTGTGACAGTCGAGAGAGTGCAGGGAAATCAGGTTCATAACATCTAGATGTGTATAAGAGACAGGGGTGGGGGGTGGGTGGGATTTTTTTGTGTATCTTCAAGTTTTTCCAAATTAAAAAATGTTAAATTTACTAGGCACATAGGTTATTTTGTTTAGCACTATTATCAGAACATAATTCCATATGGTATCATGATGACTAGTAGTAATTCAGTAAAGTCTTAAAATCTGCAGTATTTGAAAAATCCTCTTTCTGGTTATCTCTAAATGAATTCAATCACTTAATGTTATGTGGTATAGTGACTGCAAATAATTGGAAAATATCTGTGTGCTGTGGCATCTGCTTCTAATGAAAAGCGAAGCTCTTGTTACTTCTGTCTGTTCCTTTCATTCTTTCCAAAGGGAATTACTTGGGATGAATTGTGTTGAAAGGCAGTATGTTTATAGCAGCCTCAGAAGACACATTAAAAATGCTGACAGCAAAAGAATGAGGCTTTTTATTTTTAACAAGGCTGCAGTTGATTTTGAGAAGTGCATAGGAAACAAGATAATTCCCCTAAGTTGTTAGAAGAACAGTCTTGTAACCTTGTGAATAATGTCGTATTGTGTGTGCGTGCTCAGTTGCTCAGTCGTGTCCGACTCTCTGTGACCCCATGGACCGCAGCACGCCAGGCTTCCCTGTCCTTCACTATCTCCCGGAGTTTGCTGAGACTCACGTCCATTGAGTCGGTGATGCCATCCAGCCATCTCATCCTCTGTCATCCCCGTCTCCTCCCACCTTCAGTCTTTCCCAGCATCAGGGTCTTTTCCAATGAGTCAGTTCTTTGCATCAAGTGGCCAAAGTATTGGAGTTTCAGCTTCAGCATCAGTCCTTCCAATGAATATTCAGGGTTGATTTCCTTTAGGATGGACTGGTTGGATCTCCTTGCTGTCCAAGGGACTCTCAAGGAGAAATAGGTAGGGGTCCCCAAATGTCCTATTCACAACAGTGAACATTTATTACCTTTTTTTTTTTTTTTTAATCTCATCCCAAAACAGAACTGGGCCCTAAGAGATGTGTGACACTTGCTTTTATGTCCATAGACGATGTACAGGTCTGCGGAGACAAGGCCAGTCGGAAAAACACATCCCCTGTCTCCGGGAGTCCAGGGGTTTACAGAGTAAAAGCCACAGGTCATTTCTTTTGAAACTGTAAACATGTAAGAGCAGAAGATATTTCGTTAATATTGCATAATACTTAGATTTTCACATTAAAATTTACTTCGAAGCCTACGTCCAGATACCCCATGGGGAGCCGTGGGTTCCCCCGTGATCATGGACTTTGGGGTGAAAGGCAGGTGTGGAGTGTAGACAGAATGAACCGGAGCCCCCACCCAGGCGAGGAGAGCAGGAGGAGCAGCCTGAGTCTGGGGGCGGGAGAAGCAAGTTTGGTGGAAGCGAGTTTGGTGGAAGCACGGGGCAGTGGGGGCGGCGGGGAGACGCGGAGAGGAACCAGCAGGCCTCACTGGGTCGTGGCGCTGGGCTGGGGACCTGAGCTGCCTCACCCGCCCATCCCATACAAGACTCCAAGGACAGGCAAGTCCCTCCTGCGTCACGGCTGAGGCCCATGAAGCCCACCCAGACTGAATAACTTAGGCAGAGTTCCTGAAGAGCCAGGGGCTGAGCCAGGTCCGAATCCGTGGGCGTGAGCCCAGCACCTGGGACCACTCGTCCCAGCGCCTCCGAGGAGGCCTGTAGACCGTCCCCCCCACCTCCCCACGACGGCTGGGATGAGAGGCAGCCCCGACCCGGCTTCTGCCAGCGTGGCGGAGCCCCCCGGCTCCGTGGGGAAGTCAGCAGCCCTCGGTCACCGGCAGGGCTTTCTCATCTAGAAGGTCATCGCGACCAGCGCCTACGTGGGAAGCTCTCCGGCTGCACACCGCCCGCCCAAAAGGCCTGGGAGAGCTGGTGGGCACAGTCCCGTGTGGTCGCGGAGAAACACAGGGTTTCTTCCCCACCCACCCCTTTCTCCAGGACAGAACTGCCCGGCAGGACTGAAGTTGGCCTAGGCGTGCGTCTGATTCTCCCTGGGGTCAGAATTCTGCCTTCTTGCTCTTTTTTCATTGATGAAATTCTGCCTGCAGGAGAGCTGTGCCTTTGACAACGTGACCTACTTGAACCGACCCAACCAGGAATCAGAAAGGACAGGCTGATTCACGCGCCTCCGCCTGCGCCAGGGTTTCTCAGCTTCTCTGTGCTCTGGTTTGGCTCCTTCAGACACGTTCATGCCGTCTGTGTGTCGGGGAAGGGGAGCGGGGAGGGGAGGTTCGCGTATACAAAGTGAGGCTGGTGGTCGGCTTTGTCTGTAAATGCCGCGGGTGACTCCGGGGCGAGGAGTGGATTTAGGGTGGGGGAGAGTGAACACACGTGCGCTGCGTTTGGGTGTCTGTCTGTGGGGTGACCCTCTCCGTGTGGACTGTCAAGGAGAAGCCTGGGGGGACGCAGCTGATGGGCACTGGGCAGGTGTTGCCCCAGGAAGGAGTGTCTGCCCTCTCACCCCCCAGCCTCGGTGGAATTCCCAGCCTGGCCCAGCCCAACCCACAAATCTTCTTGCTCTCAAAATGCCACTCATATCTAATCTGGGCAAATCCACTGTTGACCTGTCAGCTCTCTTTCCCAGGGCCCAGCACTGTCCAGTGGAAGCAAAATGACCGATTGGGTTTGTGAATGAAACGTGTCAACCTGCCCCCGCCTCCAGGTGTGAAAGTAGTGTGGGCTTGATTCTGGAATCACGGGGATTGTTATTCCGGACTTCAAAATGTGACTGGTGTTAGAGAGAAGGTCTTAAATGGTGATCACAGTAAAGTGAGGTCGTTGGGTTGGGACCCTGATCCCAGAGGACAGGTATTCTTTACTGCTGTTGTTGTTTCATTGCTAAGTAGTATTTGACTCTTTGCGACCCAGTGGACTGTAGCCCACCAGGCTCCTCTGTCCATGGGATTCTCCAGGCAAGAATAGTGGACTGGGTTGCCAGATCTCCAGGGGATCTTCTCGACCCAGGGATGGAACCCAGGTGTCATGCACTGCAGACAGATTCTTTACCACTGAGACTCCTGGGAAACCCATCTCAGAGAAGGAGATGCTAGGGATGTGTGTCAAAGGAAAGTCCAGCAGAGGGGGTGGGAAGGCGGGCCTGGAGCAATCTAGGAGGTCACGTGGTTTAAAATCAGGGCCATATTATTTCAACTCATTTTACTTCCGAGGCAGAAGCCAACAAAGGTCCTATTTGAGGAGGCCAGAAAAAGCCACCATCCCGTGTGTCATCAGAAGACTCTTCTCAAAGGTAATCGATGTGAAATTCAGGCGAGCCCAGAGCATGGCTTGCTCCTCCCTCTTTGCATTGGAGAGCGCGGACGGCAGAGGTTGTTGGGGTCACAGACCCCCAAACCAGCACCTCCACAGGCCCGAGGCTCCCTAAGTCCCCAGTCAAGGTCACAGCCGCAGGCCTGGGAAGACAAGTCTCCTCGGGACAAGCCACGAAGGAGGCAGCTTTCTGCGGGAGGGACCAGCCTGCCGGAGGTACTGAGGGACTTACGGTCCGCCTTGTGCACACAGCTAGGCCCAGCCCAGCCGGTCCTGTGAACCCCGAGGCCCAAACAGCTCGGGTTCCCCGCAAAGGATGGAGCGGCCGGAAGGGCCAGGCTGATGGGAAAAGCAAACCAACAGCCGGCTTTTCCCGCCGCATCCCGGGGAGACCCGGCCTGCGGGTGGAGACCGGGAGTCAGGGGGGCCGTTAGGCGGCCCCGTGGCCCGAGCGAGGCTTGCAAGCGGCGGGGGCGCCGGTTCCGTGTAAGACGGGACCTCCGCGGACCTGAGAGGAGGATTCCTAGGCAGCGCATCTCAGCTTCCCTGGCCCGGGAGATATTTTGGCTCCAGGCTTTTTTCTCCCAGACGGGCTTCCAGATTTAGTACATTTGTGTTTGGCTCTTTGTTGTTGTTGTTTTTGAAATCCCCGCCCAGATCAGGCTTCTCTGTGCGTTTCTCTACGCAAAGCCGCCGCCCAGGGGAGCGGGCGCTGGGCCGGGCTCTCAGCGGACGCGGGCCGCAGAAAGGCGTGGCGCGCCATCTCGTGGCCAGCGGAGGGACGACAGTTTGGCCCCTGGCTTCAAGGATGAGTTGAGAACCAAGACGCAGAAAGCAAGACAGCGGCTTCAAAGCCCAGTCATCCTGTTAACACGGAGGGACGCTACGTAGCTGCCCCGCAGCCAGGCCAGGCCTCGATTCTTTCCCGGGATCTCGCTTGCTCCCAGGTGATTTGCTCCAGGCACCCCGAGTCCCTCCTGCGTCCTGAGTGCCGGGAGAAGGTGCCCAGGGACTCTGTCTTCCGTGGGGAAGACACCCTGCCTGCCCAGGCGCCCAGAGCCCTCGTCACCGTGCGGGGACAGAAGGTCCCTCCTGTCCTGTCGGCCTCATGCGTCCAGCTGCACCCTCCCCCTTTCACACCAGTGTGGCTCATGAGGAAAAAGGGGTCCGCTCCCAGGTTAGGACACAGCCCTGCCTTTGGGGGCTTCCTTCTCCCAGGGGGGAGACCCGCTGTTGCAGGCGTCACTGGTGGAGACCTGGCTGCCATGTGCTGGAGAGACTGGTTTTCCCTCGTGCAGAAGATCTAGAGACAGAGAGGTCAGCTTTCTCTCTGGACACCAGGAAAGATCTTCGCTGCAGTCCTAGAAGCAAGGGGACAGTTTCCAAGAGCTGCAGGGTGGGGTCCACAGAGAGCCTGGCCTCAGAGGCCTGGGGTGCTCTCTGGGATGTCTGAAGTCAGGAGATAGGCAGGAAACAGCCCTCTGTAATTCCCTTTCCGTTGCTATTCTTCAGTCACTAAGTTGTGTCTGACTGCAGCACGCCAGGCTTCCCTGTCCTTCACTATCTCCCGGGGTTTGCTCAAACTCATGTGCATTGAGTCGGTGATGCCATCCAACCCTCTCATCCGCTGTCGCCCCTTCTCCTCCTGTCCTCAGTCTTTCCCAGCACCAGGGCCTCGACTAGTGGAAAACTGTGCCCCTAAATGCATGTGGGAAGGTTGGGAAGACATGCCTTATGGGACGTTACTAAATGGTGACGGGCCCATGTATAACCTGCAACAGGTCATAATTTTTCTCACTATTGAAATGTGTTCATTTCCAGACTGAACACAGCTGGCCAGACAGGGGGTCATGAGGTGAAGGTTTTTGCTCCAGTGTCTACTGGTCATGGTAGCCTGGAACTCCTGCCCCTACTGAGCATCTCTGAGGAAGTCTCCTTGAGTCCTGGTTTCCTCATCTGCAATCCGGGAACAAGTGAGAGTTCCTTCCATCTTGGGTTGTTGGTAGGACCAGGAGAATCAGTGCATCAAGGCTGGCATATAGGTGTTTGATAAATGTTTGCTATCATAATCTGAATTCCTGTTAACTCATTCAAATAAACCCAAGGAAATAAACATTAATTTTAAGCTGGTATATTTTTCTGTGACTAGAAAAACTGACTAAAAAATCGTTGTTTAGTTACTAATTGTGTCTGACTCTTTTCCGATCCCATAGACTGCAGCCCACCAGGCTCCTCTGGCCATGGGATTTTCCAGGCAAGAATACTGGAGTGGGTTGCCATTTTCCACTCCAGGGGATCTTCCCAACCCATGGATCGAACCCATGTCTCCTGCATTAGCAGGAAGATTCTTACCACTGAGACCAGGGAAACTCCTGGCTAAAAAATAGAACCATATTATTTTTCTTTTTTTTGGTGTGGTTTTTCATGAAAAGAAAAAAAAAAAAAAACTTCTCCACAAAGCTAAATGAGCAAATGAACTAAAGGAAATTTGCCGCTATGGGGAGTCATTAAATTTCAAGGCCTCCCTGGGGGCCTTGGAGAAGCCATCACTTCATGACTCCAGGCCATGGAATCATTTGAGAATGCCCTTCCCGGGACTGGATAAAATGATGCAGGCTGATTTTCCATCTGCAGGGCTGTGAGGCTGGTTCCCACTGGCCCCTGACCCATCTGAGGCCTGTGACTAGGTGACTGCTTTCTTTCCACATGGAAAAAACTGCCTTTAATGGGAGAGATCATGATCATGGAACCTTTTGCGTCTTATGATGGACAGCATTTCCTAGTTCATTTCATTTCCCTTGACCACCAGAAGGTGCTGACTCTGTTGAAAACATGAAAGGCCATATGCTTTAACTAGCCATCCCCAAACCACAGCCATTAGCCTCAAGTTGGAAAGCATCTTTCCTCCTGGATTTGCTGCCTAGGTTTGAACAGGAATGGACTTCACACAGGCAGCTCGTTGAAAGAGGGGTGGGTCTAGACAACCTGGTCTTACATCCTAACATTACTTACTGTGTGATCTTGAGGAATCCTTCTTTCTCAGTTCCTGTGTATTCATCAGTAAGGAAGGACGGATGCTGAAGCTGAAGCTCCAATACACTGGCTACCTGATGCAAAGAGCCGACTTACTGGCAAAGGACCTGATGCTGGGAAAGACTGAGAGCAGGAGGAGAAGAAGGTGGCAGAGGATGAGGTGGTTGGATGGCATCACTGACTCAATGGACATGAATTTGAGTGAACTTTAGGAGATAGTGAAGGACAGAGGAGACTAGTATAATGCAGTCCATGGGGTCACAAAGAGACTCAGCTTAGTGACTCAGTTCAGTTCAGTCGCTCAGTCGTGTCCAACTCTTTGCAACGCCATGGACTGCAGCATGCCAGGGCTCCCTGTCCATCACCAACTCCTGAAGTTTACTCAAACTCATGTCCATTGAGTCGGTGATGCCATCCAACCATCTCACCCTCTGTTGTCCCCTTCTCCTCCAGCCTTCAATCTTTCCCAGAATTAGGGTCTTTTCAAATGAGTCAGTTCTTCACATCAGGTGGCCAAAGTATTGGAGTTTCAGCTTCAGCATCAGTCCTTCCAATGAATATTCAGGACTGATTTCCTTTAGGAAAATTTTCCTTTAGGTTGGATCTCCTTGCAGTCCAAGGGACTCTCAAGAGTCTTCTCCAACACTGCAGTTCAAAAGCATCAGTTCTTTGGCACTCAGCTTTCTTTATAGTCCAACTCTCACATCCATACATGACTACTGGAAAAACCATAACTTTGACTAGACGGACCTTTGTTGGCAAAGCAATGTCTCTGCTTTTTAATATGCTGTCTAGGTTAGTTATAACTTTTCTTCCAAGGAGGAAGCGTCTTTTAATTTCATGACTGCTTCACCATCTGCAGTGATTTGGAAGCCCAGAAGAATAAAGTCTGTTACTGTTTCCACTGTTTCCCCATTTATTTGCCATGAAGTGATGGGACCAGATCTTAGTTTTCTGAATGTTGAGTTTTAAGCCAACTTTTTCACTCTCCTCTTTCACTTTCATCAAGAGGCTTTTTAGTTCCTCTTCACTTTCTGCCATAAGGGTGGTGTCATCTGCATATCTGAGGTTATTGGTATTTCTCCCAGCAATCTTGATTCTAGCTTGTGCTTCATCCAAGCCCAGCGTTTCTCATGATGTACTCTGCATATAAATTAAATGAGCAGGGTGACAATATACAGTCTTGACATACTCCTTTTCCTATTTGGAACCAGTCTGTTGTTCCATGTCCAGTTCTAACTGTTGCTTCCTGACCTGCATACAGATTTCTCAAGAGGCAGGTCAGGTGGTCTGGTATTCCCATCTCTTTCAGAATTTTCCACAGTTTACTGTGATCCACACAGTGAAAGGCTTTGGCATAGTCAGTAAAGCAGAAATAGATGTTTTTCTGGAATTCTCTTGCTTTTTCGATGATCCAGCGGATGTTGGCAATTTGATCTCTGGTTCCTCTGCCTTTTCTAAAACCAGCTTGGACATCAGGGAGTTCACGGTTCACATACTGTTGAAGCCTGGCTTGGAGAATTTTGATCATTACTTTACTAGCATGTGAGATGAGTGCAGTTGTGCGGTAGTTTGAGCATTCTTTGGCGTTGCCTTTCTTTGAGATTAGAATGAAAACTGACCTTTTCCAGTCCTGTGGCCACTGCTGAGTTTTCCACATTTGTTTAGTGACTGAATAACAACAAAGGAAAGAGAACCGAGGAGTGTGGCGTTTTGTTGTGTGATGCTCAGATGAGGCATAGATAGTGGCTGTGTATGAGGAGGTGGGTGGGAAAGGCTGGCGGGTTGGCGAGGATCAGGCACCAGAGGGACTGTGGAAACCCTAAGAGCGAGCTTGAGGAACATTGGTAACCATATGTCAAAGGCAGATGTTATTTATTCAGCAGGACAGGTCAGCACCAGGTAACACGGCCAGTGTGTGTTCAGAAGGAAAAAGTCTGTTTCCTGGAGACTTCCAGCAAAGTCTCTGAAACAGTAGGTGCATGTGATATATTAAAAATATATAAGTCCTAGCTGTATTTCAGAGAAGGCAATGGCACCCCACTCCAGTACTCCTGCCTGGAAAATCCCATGGAGGAGGAGCCTGGTGGGCTGCAGTCCATGGGGTTGCTTAGAGTCAGACACGACTGAGCGACTTCACTTTCGCTTCTCACTTTCATGCATTGGAGAAGGAAATGGCAACCCATTCCAGTGTTCTTACCTGGAGAATCTCAGCGACGAGGGAGCCTGATGGGCTGCCATCTATGGGGTCGCACAGAGTCGGACACGACTGAAGCGACTTAGCAGCAGCAGCAGTATTTCAAGAACACAGTGATAAGCACACACACAGTGGGAGGACAGTGTGAGCGCGGGAGACACACAGTCCTCCACGTGAAGCCAGTGGGTTGGAGACAGGGCCCCGCAAGCCAAGGAACAGCAGCAAAGCACCAGGAGCCACCGAGATGAGAGGATCCCCGAGGGCTTCAAGGGGGCGGGGCCCTGCTGACACCCAGAGTTTGGACATCCGGCCTCCAGAACCGAGATAATACGTTTCTGTTCTCTCCCTGTGAGGGCATCAGAGCCCACAGCTTTGTTTTGAGGCAGCTCAGGAGGAGACACAAGTGTTACAGAAAGATGATCTGAGAGACGGTGCCCTCCTGGAAGGGGCGGAAATGCAGCTCCGGGCAGGAAACTTTCCCAGAGAGAGAGCAGCTGATGGAAGTTGAGACAAGGCTGGGGTAAGCCAGCCTGGAAATGGGCCTCCTGGTGTCTTGAGTGCTGTGGGACGCTGCCATGTCCCTTCTGGGAGCATTTTCTTTTTTGGGGGTGGGGAACATTTTCATGAACCTTTTGATGCTGCTGTTTTGACCAAAGGATATAATATTTTTAGTGATTAAAAGCCAGTGTACAAACGTCGACTAGACTTCACACAACAGCAGCAATGGTTAAATGGCTCATTTCTCCCCACAAGGGTTATCGACTGTCTCGTGTGGTTATTGGTTGTTACCCTTCCCTGCATTGTTTTTATTTTATGACTTAATTTTTAAACTTTATTGACATGTCGTTGACATATCAAATTTGTGTGTATTTAAGGTGTACAGCTGGATGTTTTGGTAAATGTATGCATTATGAAAATGTCACTGCAGTCAAGCTAAATAACTTATCCATCACCTCTGCACAGTTACCCTGTGTGTGGGGGGGGGAGCAGGGGGCGATCACTATTATTTACACACCCTTGTCATATATAAAACACAAAAGCAGTAACGTGGGGAAAATTTCTCCAGTCTAGTAGTTTTCCACACTGGCTCGGAGGTGAGCTGTAAATGGTACAAATCAGTGGAGGACTTGGCTGATGTTCCCCTGGTTTTGTTTCAGGAAGTGACTACCCCGAGCTCGGTGGGGAGCAGGTGGGGCAGAGAGAGCTGTGAGGTCTCTTCCTCTGAGCCCTGTGTCCACTGGAGACCACTGGGC
>SJXQ01009382.1:91410-93910 GCA_006408695.1 Aepyceros melampus
AAATCACTGCAGATGGTGACTGCAGCCATGAAATTAAAAGACGCTTACTCCTTGGAAGGAAGGTTATGACCAACCTAGATAGTATATCAAAAAGCAGAAACAACTTTGCCAACAAAGGTCCATCTAGTCGAAAGGCTATGGTTTTTCCAGTGGTTGTGTATGGATGTGAGAGTTGGACTATAAAGAAAGCTGAGCACCAAAGAAGTGATGCTTTTGAACTGTGGTGTTGGAGAAGACTCTTGAGAGTCCCTTGGACTGCAAGGAGATCCAGCCAGTCCATCCGAAAGGAGATCAGTCCTGGGTGTTCATTGGAAGGACTGATGTTGAAGCTGAAACCCCAATATTTGTCTACCTGATGTGAAGAGCTAACTCATTTGAAAAGACCCTGATGCTGGGAAAAATTGAGGGCAGGAGAAGGGAACAACAGAGGATGAGATGGTTGGATGGCATCACCGATTCAATGAACATGGGTTTGGGTGTACTCCGGGAGTTGGTGATGGACAGGGATGCCTGGCGTGCTGTGGTTCATGGGGTCACAAAGAGTCAGACACAACTGAGCGACTGAACTGAACTGAACTTGGCTTTAGTGCTAAATTGGGCCATCTTTAAAGGATTTTTAGAAAATCAGAATTTGAATAGCTGGGCATAGTTGAATGGCTGGATGGACATGAAATTTAGAAAAGAATAAATTAAAATTCATATTAAAGTATATCAGAGAAAAGTATTTCAGGAGTTTAAGTTGCAAAAATTTAGTTTTATGCAGAATATCAAATAGTATCACTGAGGTGGACTCAGCCACTACAAGAAGCTCCCTTCTTGTTTCTAGTATATAGAAACATCAGAGGAAATAACCAGGAAAGATAGTATTTTTGATGATGTGGTAGTTTTAGAACATAGCAGGACTTGAAAGCAAGAAAAGGGGTGCTCAAGGTATCAGAAACAAAGAGGAAACTCTGATAGTAGAAAGTGAACTCAACAATGTATGGCCCTCAGGGAAAACATCTCATGGCTTAGAGGCCTTAGTGTCCATATAAGAATAAGACTCAAGGCACATGCTACAGGCGCCAGAAGTGCACACTCGTAAAACCTAGAAAGAGCTGTCCTTTCCATGCCAGACTCTAAAACATGCACCCCCAGCTCCCACCCCTTTATAAAAGGGAAGAAACTGTTATTCTCAGGAAACTAGAGACTGGGCCTCACTGTCTACATTACCAATAACCTAGTGCAGAAACTCTAAGCCTCAAAATGATCCAGAGCCCCAAATCCTCCATAGGTCTTTCCCTAGAAGGAAAAAAACCACAACACTATGTCATAGATATCTCAACAACCCAGGGGTTGATCACAGATTCTCTTGGAACAAAACAGCTCCTGCCAAATGATCACACATCCAAGAATAACAGCACATACACAGGAGCCACCTGTTTTGAGAGATTAGATGGCATGTTAAAGGGAGTCAGGCAGAGTTACACACGAGAAACTAGTAGTTAGAACAGTCTGAAAGAAACCTTCAGTTAATCTTTTAAAAATATTGTAGGGAATGAGAATTCATTAAACAAGAATAAAATGTTACCAAAAAAGAACAGGTAGATTTCACAGAAAGACAAATGTAATTTTTAGAAATAAAATTTGTATCTGGGAAGAAAAATACAAATCCTATAAATTAACCCAAGGAAAATCAAATTATGAAATCTGAAATTTCGTGACTGGATAAGAAGGTCAGATTATAAAACCAAAAATAAGTTTGAGACATAATCTTTTAGAAATCTAAAGCTAGCTTAATACTAAAGATCTTTTTGCCAAAGACTCTACCACATCAAAACCTGCCAGTGAATTTCAAAGCATAACCCTTTAGCCTTAAAATTGATTGTCCCTGCTTAGTCGGCTTACTGTAGAATCATTAGTAGGAAGAAAAGTACCACTAATGGCAGTTCTTCTCTCCATCTGTCACTCATAAAACTTTGGGGAAATCAGTGTGGCTCTGACTCCTTATCGGTAATCTGCAGCTTTGCGCAATAATCTATATAAATTTATAAAATGGATGTTGTAAAGGTCTTTACAGTTTAACTCCTTGGGATTGTACTGTCTTTACTGTTTCCTCTCCCCTCCTATAATTTGGTATATTCTATGACAATATCATTATTATTTTGGTTACTATTAGATAGTTTTCTCTAGACATTTGCTAACATTTGTGTATGGAGATTACTGTTCAGTCACTTTGACAGAATGTATTGTACTTGAAATTGTTTTCCTTGTAGTGGTCCTGAGTGCAACTGTGATTCTCCATATTCCCTCATGTGCCATAGCTCACATTTTTGAGATGAGTTTGGGGTACGGTTTGCAGCAACAGAATAGATAGCTTCTGCAAAAGGTAACTGGTCCCAATGGGGTTCAAACTTGTGATCTTGGCCTCATTATCACACTTTTGTAACCATCAGACCTAATAGATATATTATATGTATTTTAGTCTATAATCTTGAAATCAAGTCGTATTTTTAATTAC
>SJXQ01009382.1:98910-164789 GCA_006408695.1 Aepyceros melampus
ATATGGGGTAATTATAAGACATTTCTTTTCCTATATCAACTTGAATTTTCTCTCATGGTGGTTAGAGGCAGAGTTTGTTATGTAAAGTGTTCAAAATTTTATGAGGATTTAAAAATTATTTGCTGAACATAGATGGTATGATTTGTTGGAAATATCTTGAAAATGTCCCTTTATATATTGATTTTTATATGTTCTTTAGATGAGCTGAAATTTTCAAGGCTTTTTATCTTTTTAAAACCTTTGATAATTCAGCTTGAAAGCTACTTTTTAAATCCTTATTTTTTTTTTCCATCGTGAAGAATAGAAAATCGAAATGAAACCTACACCAAACCAGGCCACTGCATCTAAATCGATAAATCTGTGGATGACTGTTAGGAAAAACAAAGCTACGCTTCTTTAACATCTACTGATTTGTCTGTGCTAAATCTGCTGCGCAGATAGTGCCCTATATTGAAAATGTTCTAATTGCATATCAGACATCTTAACTGTTATTAAACTAAGTTTAAGTTGAACCCAACTGCAGATAAAAGAAAAGAAACTCTACGCTTTCAATCAGTCATCTTAAATGCAATTAGTTTTCCCTGGTCTTCCTTTTCAAAGAAAGGGACGAAGGCTCCTCAAGCTGCAGGAAAGATTCACACAGATTTTGAAAAAGGATTCATTATGGCTGAAGTAATGAAATACGAAGATTTTAAAGAGGAAGGTTCTGAAAATGCAGTCAAGGTAAGGAATTATTTTCTAGTTTCATACTTAATAATTTTTGCTAATATGAAGATACTCTTGATTCAAATGAATGATAACGATCTTTTAAATTGTGTCAGCATTAGTGTTAACTATCATCTGTATGTACTATCAACTGAGCCGTAGATATTTACATACTTTTAGGCGGTTTTTTAAATGTATAAATTGTTAGTAATTTCATGGTGTTTTTCTAAAACTGAAAAAGAAATTTTAAAGCTGGCTTTAAGTAGTTATCAATAATTTCAAAGATTTGTTCACTGATGACCAGTGAAAACTTGCACTTATTATACTTGAATATCTGAAATAAAAGTAGTATGTATATGCATATGGATTAATTCAAGGAAAACAATGTAAATTTAGTCAAATAAAACTTGTTTTTGTTGAACTTCATGGTTGTACTTTTTTTAAAAAAGATCTCTGAGAGCTTAATTTGCTTTCTCAACACTAGAGGGCAGGTCCAAAATTGTGCTTTATTTTAGCTAATAAGTATAATTTAGTTTGCATCCACTAATAGTGAAGCTGTGTTATACAGACGTAATGAATGATTTCTTTTAATGTAAACTCTGTTACAGACTTGATTTTGTTTGACTTTATTAGGTTTTCTTAGCAAAATCCAGTAGGTGTGTCAACTCTAATCGACAGGTCAGGGAGGTAAACTGACATTATAAGCAGGTGTCTTTACCTTTAATTTGTTATTTGAAGACTAGTATAGAAAATGTTTTAAAAAAATTTTTAGAGAAGTCTTATATATTTCCTAATTTTAAAGAAATCCAAAAAAGTTTCTTTCAAGTTTATTCTCGTTGGTATCATTGGAGAGATCATATGGAACAGCAGGACTGTAATAGAATTGTTGAAACCCCAGGAAGAGAAGGGGCAAATCTTGGTGTAGTTGGTTCAATGTGGAATGAGAGCCATTGTGTTTTTTTAAAAGGAGTGAAAGAGGTTACAGTTCGTAACTAAACAAAGTCATTAACTTCTCAGTGTTGTCATCTGTGGCAATAGTTAGATATGCAAGCTCAGTGTATTAAGATTGAACTTTGTCAAGAATACTAATCAGACTTGAAAAATCTCAGATTATGTTTCAACATGTTATGTCATGCTGGCATATATATTTTTCATAGACTAAAGGTTAAAATAAGGATATTTTTCTATTACTAGAATTCAGAAATCAGATGCTTCTTTTTTATATTCTCATGGGATAAGCCTGTTTTACCAACCTTTAATAGATATCTATGTTGTAATTTATAAACTTGAAAGTTATATAAATTGTAACACTTCTTTTAACAATACAGAAATTTTATGATATACCGTAAAAATAAAATGTCGTCTGCTTATGGAAATGTTTAACACTAACTAGGAAGCTGTATGAAATAAACTGGAAAAGGTTGGCCTCTGGCTTTTCAGCTTAGAATACCATTAAATATTTTATGCTTTTTCTTTTTTAATTTCCAAAACTAACATTTCAAAATTTGAACTCCAAATTAAATAAAGCATTTACAAATTTCTTTTATTCAACAAATACTTGTATATTATCACATAAGTTTTAGGTTTGAGAGCAAGATTGTGTATATGTGTATGTATGTATATGTATTTCAAACATCAGTGCAGCATAACTAATTTAATGCCAGTGCTGTGAACTATATACTGAATAGCTCTGTGTGGGCTTTGTAGTCTACAGGGATATCACATTATTAGCAATCATATCTGCTTAGGCAAAGCTGGCTTCTACAGATGGCTGCTTTCAAGTGCAAATGAACTGGTTAGACGTGTCTTGTTTAATACATACTCAAGATTCACAAATGGGTATTGATTTTTTTTTCCAACCAGTGTTTCTGATAGCAGTGGAAATGGATTAAATGGTCTCTAGAGAATTTAAAGGAACACTGTCACCTTTAATTAGTAGTAAACTTGAGTCATAACAAAGTATATAAACTTATATTTAATATGTCATGCCAATTATGTATTTGATTTAAATTGTCTATATAGTTTTATAACATTGGACTTTAGATTCTCAAAACAAGTAGCACACAGCCTTCCATACATCACAACTTTGGAAAAATCATACAAGAGTATTGTGTGTGTGTGTGTATGCCTTTTAAAATGTTAGGGTTTGTTGACTTTTTAAAAATTAGCTTCATTTTTAAAAGGTGATTTTTATATGTGGTCTAGATAATTGCAATATGCTTACTAGGGCTCTGGGACCTGGTTTGTTGATTTTAACCTGAGATGTATGATCTCAGTCTTGTTTCTGATTAGTATAATTGCACTTGACTTTGAACATTCTTATCAGTACTTCAAAAGGAAGTACTAATCTTGTTGGTCAAAGGTTTTGTGTTCTCAATAAATTCTAGCAGAAGGAAAATACTTCTGAGAATTTTTTGTTTTTCTAAAAGATCCTCAGGTCCTCAGTGTTGAGTGGTTGATGTCAGGTCACGTGGGACAGGGTTGGTGGTGTGCAGTGTTCAGTGTAGACATGTAGATATTGAAGAGCCTGTTGTGCTGAGGATGAAGTGTGTGTGCTGTGCCCCGCGGTGAACCTGGGTCTCTGTGTAACTGCTGCTTATTTGTGTAAGAATCACCAGAAGATTGCTCATCTTGATCTGCGTGCCAGCAGGTGGAATCAGTTGCTTTGCCGACTGATTTACAAGTGGAAAAAAATATCTATCTTTGCATTTCCAACCTGTTAGAGTCTGCTTGTAACTAGGGCCATTAGTCAGTAAACTTCTGTGTGTTGAATTTTAGTGTACGGTTATTGTCAAGATCAAATTAAGAACTACAAAGGAGCAATTTAAAATCTGTAATTACAATTGATACTTGTAGCATGCTGCGTCTTTGGCATCATCAGTATCACCAAAGAATTTCTTTAAGTAAATATTGCAGCTTTAACCTAGCTATATAATGTTTTTTTCCTGCCTGGTTTGATCTGTTTGTTACAGTGACTTGCCGGATGTTTGCAGACACATCAGAAATGTACCATAAACAGCATGTAATGAAACTTAATGATATTGGTATAATTACATTTATGTACCAACAATTTAGTGGAGAATACATTATGATTATGTACGTATGGAAAATCTAGTGCTGCCCGTCGGGAATACTTTGCTTGTCTCCGAGTCTAGTTTTGAACTTGTGTGCCTTCTTGTATTGTTTTCCTTTAATCTGACCCAAGACGTAGAATACTTTTTGCATGTGCCCCTACCATTTACCTTATATGTTTCATTGTAAACTAACACATTTCCTTTGTATTTCTCATTTACAGGCTGCTGGAAAGTACAGACAGCAAGGCAGAAATTATATTGTTGAAGATGGAGATATATCTTCTTCAAATTTAATACACCTCAGCAACCGAAGAAGAAATAAATTTTAATTATTGCTCAGATAAATGTACAACTTCCAAAAGGCATATAATTTTTTTTTTAATTAAAATTTCTGAAAACTGAAAGGGCAGGTAAAGTTGGGGTGATGGGAATCTTCTACAGACCATTATTTTTATTTGTTTTAAAATTAAAATACTGTGTACCTCCAATGAGATGCAAGTTCACCAAATGTGAACAGCTTTGCTTTTCACGTGATTAAGACCCTACTCCAAATTGTAGAAGCTTTTCAGGAACCATATTACTCTCATGATACTTCATTAATCTCCATCATGTATGCCAAGCCTGACACATTTGACAGCGAGGACAATGTGGCTTGCTCCTTTTTGAATCTACAGATAATGCATGTTTTACAGTACTCCAGATGTCTACACTCAATAAAACATTTGACAAAACCAGCCTCGGTGTGTTTGGGGATGTCTGTATTGACTGACTGTGGTGTGCTGAGTGCGATACGGCACCTGGCGGCTGCTGATTACAGAGTTTTAAGGCGTGTGTATGACCCAGTAACTAGCGTGTGGGGCAGCTGCAACTGTATCTTAGAAGTGGCTCTTTCATAGGACTCAGAAGAATAGTATACCAGGGATTTGTCTCCAGAAAGTTAATTAATTTGTAGATGGACATTTATTGAAAGATGATAGCAATGATATCACAAAAGATATATCCTAGGTGACTATGACCAGAAAGAAAATAGTGCTGGGGGAAAATTCTACCTCAAAAATTAAAGGATTTCTTGTTGTTGTTGTTCTGACCATATTGGAGAGAATGTTCATTTTTAATCATTCCTTTGAAATTATTGTGATGAAATTGTTGTGTAAACTAACCCATTCATATCTGATGAGTTTTAATTTTGTTTCAATTCAGTAGTGAATATAAAAATGAGTTACTAAAACGATTAGATCTTGAAAATTATAAAACTTTTAAAATACTTGCTATTAAAATATTTTAAAATGAGTTGAAACTTAGCGTGTGCAAGTTAAGCACTTCATAAAATTGTAGCAGCAAATTCTGAAAGAAAAATATGGTTAAGTAGTTATCTGGAGATCGTTTGCCACTTAGCCTTCTTCTCTCACGGTGACAGTCGTCGCGTTCCTCCCTGAACCCTCCCTTTCTCTCCCAGTTAACACTCCTGCAAGGCTGCCCTTGTCCCCACCCATGGCCCTCTTGTGCTCCTCTGTGATCAGAGGACCATTTCAGTCAAGTGCAGACCCCCAACTAGGCGAGCTCTTGCCTCTACTGTGTTATTTTGTTACATTAAAGGTAAAAACACACATAAACTTAACATTGAAAGTTACTTAATGTAGCACAAAAAGCAAGAAGTGATTTTAAGGGCAATTTGCTATGAAGAGGGCTTTCCTGGTGGCTCAGATGGTAAAGAATCTGCCTGCAATGCAGGAGACCTGGGTTCCATCCCTGGGTGTGAAAGATCCCCTGGAGAAGGGAGTAGCAACCCAGTCCAGTATTCTTGCCTGGAGAATTCATGGACAGAGGAGCCTGGTGGGCTACAGTTCATGGGGTCATAAAGAGTCAGACACGTCTGAGCGATTAACACTTTCACTTCTTTCACTTGCTACAAAGAGGAAAGGGTGCTTAAAGAGGACTTGATTGAGTAATGAATACAGTTCAGAAGCTCTTTAGTTGAGTATGTTCTTTATGAGAATCAGATACTGATATTCTTTTGCTACCATAAAAATCAGAACTGCAGCAGAGAAATAATAAAATTAAGTGAAAAAAAAATTTTTTTCCCCCAAGAATTAAATAAAACATAGTGAAACTTGGGTACAGGTGCAGTTGACCAAGTTTGCAGTGAAAAATTCCTGTTATACTTCTGAATTGGAGACATGTAGAGATTTATGGATTGTTTGGAATTTCACCAATATAAGAAGAAATCCAATCTCTTGCTTTTGAGTCCTCTCCAAAATAAATTGCATAGATATATCTTAAAGAAGTTTGGAATCTCATTTAAAAGGCTTCAAGATTGTGTACTTTACTTTCTCTTAACTTCTAATGTGATAATTGCACATTGCAGAATAGAAGTTTTAATAAGAGACAGGAGTTCGTTTTGAGGTAACTGCCTTCATTAGGGCTGAAATTAAATGCTGAGGATGTTTAATTTGGTTAGAAGTCCTACAGTATTCTGTATGTGTGTGCAAATTTTATTTTCTACAAAAGTTGAGAATTCCAAGAACTTTTGCATATAGATTAACTGGGGATATGCTTATATCTTCATGTTTTCCCTCTTTTAATATTGGTGATAGTTAATGTATTTTTAGGATTATAACTGTATTTTTTTTCACTTATCTATAGATCCATCTTAATCAGATTTTTTTTGGTAAGAGAAATTTGATTTTAAAGAGTTCCCAATAGCATTTTCATTTCATTTTTATCATATTACCTTCATAACTTCACTTTGGACTTGGCTCAAACCTTATTTTGATACCACTCCAGGGGAACATTTCTGTATCTGCTTTCTTACACAGATAGGAGAGTTGCTTTCGTGCTTTGGCAGGCAACCAAGGAGGGAAGAACCTGTCATAAGGGGCCTGTGTCTGTGGCCTGCAGGGAGGGCCCATCCTCCTGCAGGAGCCCATCCAGTGCAGTCTCTTGCCTCAAGAGGGTGGAGAAGAGGGCTAAATATGATATGTTCAATTTCTTTGGCCCTCCTTCTGGTCTTCATGCAAATTGCCATTTTTTTCTGGTGAAATAAACCATCTTGGTTGCCTTAGAGTATAAGGAGTAGAATAAATCTTCATTTAATTTTCAATCACATGTTCCTAGTCCTGTTGGTCGGAAAAGGCAATGGCACCCCACTCCAGTACTCTTGCCTAGAAAATTCCATGCGTGGAGGAGCCTGGTAGGCTGCAGTCCATGGGGTCGCTAAGAGTCAGACACGACTGAGCGACTTCACTTTCACTTTTCACTTTCATGCATTGGAGAAGGAAATGGCAACCCACTGCAGTGTTCCTGCCTGGAGAATCCCAGGGACCAGGGAGCCTGATGGGCTGGGTCTGTGGGGTCACACAGAGTCGGACACAACTGAAGCGACTTAGCAGCAGCAAGAGCAGCAGCCCTGTTGGTATTGCTTTATAAAACTTAACTCTCGGGACTTCCCTGGTGGTCCAGTGGCTAAGACTCTGAGCTCCCAGTGCAGGGGGCCCAGGTTCGATCCCTGGTCAGGGAGCTAGATCCCACATGCTACAACTAAGACCCAGAGCAGCCAAATAAATAGATAAAATTTAAAAAAAAAAAGCTTAACTCTGTAGATCATAAGTATAAACTATTTGTTTGAGGACGGTTGTTTGCAGGTTATCTCATCCATCCTGTGTGGATTTTATTGTGAGAAAATGACTTTATAGGAGGATATGCTAGTTGTCTACCACAGTGCATTCTTCCTTTATAGTTTAAATAGAGAATAGCTGGGCACCCAGCTGCAGGCTGTCAAGCAGACTCTGCAGCTAGGTAGAGGTCATATGACTAAGTTCTTGTCAGAGGAATGTGAATGAATGCCTTAAGACCTTGGAAACTGCTCCCCTCAGGAGCTCCTTTCCTCCCAGAAAACCCACTGTTAATCATGCAAACAAAGACAGCACCTTAGCGGACTGCAGAGCAAAGGTATGGCAGGAACCTGCATCTCTGAAGGACTCCAGTGAGCAGAGCACACAGGACCTGACTGCTCCTCTTGGGACTGGTGCGTGAAAGGGAAATAAACTACTGTTCTTTAAGCTACCGTATTCGAGCTACCATATTTCTTTTGTAGAAGCTGGCTTTTTACCTAGGCACATATAGACATTTCCTGGTCTTGTCTCCATTATACCTTCTTTGGAATTTATACCTTCTGTTCTGTGGTATGAGCACAGATTTATTGGGTGGAAAGAGCTTCTAATCCAATCTAGATCAGGCACCACTGCCACTGCTTCAGTGTTGCCTTCTGTAAATTACTCCTGCTGTCTTAGATTCTTCACATGTATAATGAAGATCATAGATTAACTGGCCTAGTGTAAAAGGACTAAAGAGAGTCCCGGATACATATAACCACGCAATAAATGTAAATTCCATATAGTTACCTTTAACATCAACCCAAAGTGTAACCACTCTTAAACAGGCCTTATGAACCATACACAAGAAGACTATAGAGCATGTATTTCTTAAATACCTGTCCTGTAGAAGAAATGTTAATACTTTATTGTTGCTAAAGAATATTCTGAAAGAGGAAATAGCTGCATTGAGTGATGAACGTTGATATTTTGCTAATAACATGCCAGGACCTCATCTAAATCATGGAATTCTGAGGCTGAAAATGTTGTTTCAGAATATCTTGCTTAACTTACCTATCCTATAAATAAGAAGTAACTGAGGAGCAGAAAGATTAAATAATACTAACCATAATGACAAGTCATAAAATAATAAACTGTGTTGCAAAGATTATAAATTCTATATTTGGAAGTTGAAATTTTCACACAGAAATTGGTTATTACATTTTCAGAATAGCCACAGAATCCCATTCAACACAATGTAAACTGAAATACCATAAAGGGTTTTAGACAGCAAGGGAAAAAGAAAGGGTAAAGAGATCCAGACATCTCCAGCTGGCAGTTGAGGTCACTGACAATCTGCCCACGGCCTGTTTCTCTCTCATTATTACAATTTTTGTAAAGACACAAGGAAATTAAATCCCTTAACCAAATAACACAGCTCATTATTTGCCCAAGAAAAAAAAAAAGATTGTAATTTTTAAGCCAGTACAGAAGAGCATTATTTGCATTGAATGACCCAGTTTGGCCTTAATGAATAGTAACAAGTTTGGGAGGGTAGAATGGAAATCCTGCTGGCCTGAATCACATAAACACTGAAGGTTTCAGTAGTCCACGATTTTCCCATTAATCCAGCCTAGGATATCCATGAGCATTTTCTAAAAATAAATAAATGACTGGGGATGCGTAGAGATAATAGAATATCCAACAGACCCTTGTGGTGCCTCTCTTTCTTCACCTTACCCTCCTTCCTTCAAATTATTATTACCATGAGAATCATAAAGGAGTATTTATCCTAAGAAGTCAAGAACGTGGAAATTTAAAGAAAAGCAGCTTGAAGAGTATCCTACTTGGGACTTCCCCTGGTGGTCGAGTGATTAAGACTCAGCACTTTGACTTCAGAGGGCATGTTTTCATCCCTGGTTAGGGAGCTAGGTCCTACATGCCACTCAGCACATAGGTAAATTTTCATCTAGCTGTATAGCCAAGACGTGAGTACTGTACTATATCTAAGTTATACCTCAATTTTAGAAAGAAAAGAAATGCACCCCTCCATTAAATGATTGCTTGGTACAGCCCTTACATCCAAAGAGTTACTGGCAACATTGAGTCTTTGTAAAGCGCTTATATACTTTAAATTTTTAAAGATGTTGGTTAGTAATAATATCAGTATATAAACTATAGACAAAAAAATTGTTAATGCTTAAGATGGACACAGTCACAGTTGAATGGGAGGTATCTCAGAAACTATGATAAAAGACTCATTCCCATAGATGAGAAGGTAAATTATTTTCTGTGGTCCAAAGAATTGAAATCTATATCAGCTGTAATAAGATTCCATTGTAACAACAAAAACAATTGGAAACAATTTAAATATTCATCCATATAGGAAAATGGTGAAATGAATTCTAAAATATCCATAGAAAAGAATACCTTCAGCCATTAAAAAGAATAATCTATATGAGCAGCATAGAAAGATCTCTTATTCATTTTGCTTTGTGAAAAAGTATGTGGCAGAGCAATATGTATAGTATGGTCACAGAGGTAACCTTCAATTAACTGGTGTGTATTCTTGCAAATAGTTATCATTGTACTTACATATATGTACACATCTGCATATCATGTTCAGTTGCTAAGTCATGTCCGACACTTTGCAACATCTATGTATGTTTTTACATAAATGGGATTATAGTTGTTATGCAGTTTTTACCCAAATAACTGAATTAATGTTTTAAAGGCAGTGGATGAATAAAAATGCATCTAGAATTACATCATACCTCAGAACATTCATTTATCCCTTTAAGCCAAGACGTGGAGAAGGAAAGTATGCAGCCATCAAAACAAGCAGGGTACAAGCATCCCAGGCAGAAGCAGGAGCAAATGCAGAGGTTGGGAGGCAGGAAAGGACCTGGAGTTTGGGAGAAATGGGAGGCCAGAGTGGCTAACGTGTCATGAGTAAAAGGTTCTTGCTTATGCAGGACCTTCCACTCATGAGAAAGTTCTGACATCTTATTCTGACTTAGATAAAAGTCAGATTAGCTCTTAGATTAAAGAGTTTTAAACTATACAGATCTACAAAAATCACCTAGAATATTTTCAAAAATATTTTACATTTTCAAAAATCACCTAGAATCTCGACCCATCTGCCATCATTCCCAAAGAGATCCTGGGGGTAGGAAAGGGGAATGTTGGAGGTTAGAGAGTGGCACCCAGCATGTGTTACTGACCAGCAGAAAAATACTATGAGCCATGTATGTGACTTAGATTTTTCCACCTGCCACATTTTTAAATAATGCATTTTGATACAGTATTTTATTTAACCCAATATATCCAGTTTTATCATTTTAATATATAATCAACCTAAAAATTGTAAGTCACTTTCAATTTTTTTCATACGAAGTTTTCGAAATTTGGAGTGTATTTTATACCTACAACACTTCAGCTTAAACTGGACGCATTTCCAGTGCTCAGCAGCCACATGCGCCTTAGTGGCTGCTGTCGTGGACAATGAAGGTCTAGGCCTTTACCCTCCCCAGGAATTTAGCCTGAACTCTCTATCTCCAACTGATTTCAACAGAGCGCATAAATGCCCACTGTGCTTAGACTGGCTGTGTTTTCATTTAAGGCTGAATGTAAAAAGTGTATGATAAATCCTTATTCCTGCTTTTCATTTTTTGTTTGTTTTTTTAAAGAAAAGAGGGTGAGGGGGCTCGCTGACTTTAGAGCAGGACACAGGAGAGATCAGTTATAGGAGGTACCAGTGAGATTGACTCTTGACTTGAACGAAGAAGAAATGGAAAGATGCAGCTTGGTTTGATCTGCTTATTGGAAGAATTCACAAGAACATCGCTGGAATGGATGAGAGGTGGGAAGTGAGGAGTTGAGGATGATTCCTAGGCTTTTACTCTGAGCAAGTAGATGTATAGTGGTGCCACTTACTGAGACGGGAAGAGACCTGTGAGAGGAGCAGGCATGGGTGTATATAAGGGTGGGAATCAAGAATCTTACGAATGTAGGTGATACTGCCCAACTTTAAGATTTACTATAAACCTACACCAATCAAAACAGTGTGATACTGCTGAAAGAATAGACAAATAGATTAGTGAAACAGAGAGCCCAGAAATAAACCCACATAAGATACAGTCAACTGGCCATTGACAAAGGAACAAAGGCAATACAACAGCAAAGATTTTCAACGAATCTTAAATGGTGCTGGAACCACTGACATCCACATACCAAAAAAAAAAGGATCCTGACATAGACCTTACCCCCGTCACAAAAAATAACTCAAAGTGGATTACAGACCTTAATGTAAAATGCAAAACTATAAAAATCCTAGAAGAGAGGGGCGGGGAAAAAAAATCCTAGAAGATAACATAGAGAAAATCTGCATCACCTTAGGCATGGTGATGATATTTTAGATAAAACACTGAAGATGGCAATCCATCAATGAGCTGGACGGCATTAAAATTCAAAAATTATGCTCTGTAAAAGACACTGTCCAGAGAATGAGAAGACAAGCCACAGACTGGGAGAAAATACTTGCAGAAGATATATCTGGTAAAGAACTGCTACCCAAAATATATTAATACAAAGAACTCTTAAAACTCAAGAATAAACAACCCAACTTTAAAATGTTTTAAACATAGGTGAAAGGGACTTCCCTGGCAGTTCAGTAGTTAAGACTCTGTGCTTCCAATGCAGGGGGCCTGGGTTCAATCCCTGGTCAGAGAACTAGATCCCACAGGCCACAAGCAGAGTTCACCTGTGTGTGCTGTGTGCTTAGTTGCTCAGTCGTGACCAACTCTTTGCGACCCCACAGACTAGCCTGCCAGGCTCCTCTGTCCATGGGATTCTCCAGGAGTGGTTGCCATTTCCTTCTCCAGGGGATCGTCCCAACCTAGGAATCGAACCCAGGTCTCCTGCATTGCAGGCATTCTTTTTACTGACTGAGCTAGGAGGGAAGGTTTCACATGCCATAACTAAAGATCCTGCAGGCCACAGCTAAGATCCAGGGCAGTCAAATATTTTTTTAAAATGTAAGTTCAAGACGGGTAGATCTGAAGTTGGCCACTACCTACATCTGAAGCTCAGAAGAAAGTTTGAAGCGTGGATATAAAAATTTACCAATAAAATCCTCACTATATGGATGGCATGTAAAACCTGAGGACTAGAAAAGATCACCAAACTAGAAAGAGAAAGGAAAGAGCCCAAAAACGAGCCTCACCAGAGCTCAAGGAAAAGCAGCTAATGAGGTAAAAAAAAAAAAAAAAAAAAAACACCAAGGGTGTATGGACAGAGCGTATGGGGAAGCAGATTCCAGAAGGAAAGCAAATGTTGGTGACAAGCTCTGCTTCATTTGAAGCAGGTCGGGATTACTCCTTTGAGAAGTTCTTCCATAAAGGAAACAAGAAAAATGGGGTAGAGGCTGGAAGGAGATGTTCAGGCATAGGGTTTTTTGGTTGGCTGGTAGGGTTTTTGGTTTTGTGTGATGGGAAATACTAGAGCATGTCTGGGTGTTGATGGGTATGCTCCTGGATAGGAGAGTTTGAGGCTGGTGAGGAAAGAGAAAGAAGAGGGTAGAGGGGTAGTTTTAAGAGGGTATGGAGTGGGAGGGTTCGATCTGGGGAGCCCAGATGGAGGGACTGGCCTCCAGTAGACCCAAGAATGCTGCTTCCACTGGCAGAGAAGAGAAGATAGTGAGAGCCTGAGGAGAGATGTTTGTTTTCCCAGTGATGTTCGGATCAAAGCCGTAACAGAGAGTGTGTGGAGCGAGTAGGTTTGAAGAGTCAGTAGAAGCTTTTCCACAGCCCTCTTCAACTTGCCCCTTTGTCTTGTCTTGTTGTTAACCAAGTTTCCATGGGCTACAACAGACTCCTGTAAGCCTCATTCATTAACCCTTTATTTATTGGGTCGTGGGGAGGTGGAGGAGCACTTGGGGTTCGAGGCAACTTTAGAAGGAGTCCAGTTTCAGCAGGGACAGGGCGCCAGCTGAGTGTCAGTCCTGGGGGAAGGGCACCTTCTTGCCCCTTGTGCGCCTGCTCTTTTACCTTTTTCCAGGGAATAGGAAATACCAGCACTTAAGGTCATCTCCCAGGAAGCTCTTTGTTTTATCTTTCTATTTCTGTGGGAAGACTCCTCTGTTCTTTCTCTCGTAGGCCTGCCCAATCTGAGTAGTTCCTGTTTAGAGGAACCACCCTTTTCCAAAAAGTTTCCGTCTCAGTAGAGAATAGCAGTCACGCCTGCTGCTCTCAGCCATATAAATGGAGGTATGTGTGTGTGTGTGTACAGTTCACAGTCTTTCATTTCAGTCCTTTGAAATCTCATGACAGTGCAGACCAGAGAGCGCCCCTCGGACTCTTGTGACTCTTGCCTGAGTGGATTAACTAAGCCTGTTTACTAATATCTTTCGGCCCCCTCTGAAGACCCTCATCTTTAGAATTCACTGCTCTCTCTGCTCTGAACAAAGCCTTCAGTTTGCTGCTCTTCTGATCACAGCGTGAGAGCAAGCATATATGCTTTGGTCAAATTTTTTAAGTGATTTCAGCCATTTGGCTTATTGTATTTGTATCATTTGGGGCTGAATTCCAGGGACCACTGGGACATCATTCCTTTTTTACTCGAAAATAGATGTAATGAAGAATTGTACTAGATTTGGCCAAGTTTTATTTCTAAGCAAGGAGCCTGTCCTGTGGCTTAACTCCTCCAAAGGCATGTCTGATGTCTGGTTTCACTAAGATCTTTACCCAATTTAAACAGTGTAACAAATGAAAGATAGATTTCCTTTCTTATGCATGCCTTGAATAGTGATGACCAGCTAAAGCCCTGGAACCAATGTCTCACCTTTTACCTGCTAATGCCTTTAAATATCACAAACACTGTTGATTACTTACCCATAACCATCTCACACCCCTTTTCCTTGCAAAAAAAATCTCAGTTTTGTTCAACAGAGAGTAAGGGTCTCCAGCTCCAGGAAGTACAATATTACTGGTTTAAATTCATCATGTAATCTCTCTTCTCCTTTGCCAGGACAGGGATAAGCAGATGACCCAGGTCTGATCTGTGAAATGTAGAAAGGTCTAGGGAGGGGGCTTGGCAGAACTTTGGGGGGAAATTCCTCCCTGATATAAAGACGAAGACAAGAAGACATTGCTCCCCTCTTTTCCCTCCTGCTATGAGGGACTTGGAGTGAATTGCTCTGTACATCATTCCTTTGTTATTTCAAAATAGATTTAGTAAGGAACTGTGTTTGGAATTGTGGGAAAGGAAAGCCAAGAAAGACGTGGACAAAGGAGGGTCCCTGACTATTAACCAATCCTGGGTCAGACTCCTTCCAGATTCTTGTTTTTTATAAGAATTAAATGTTCTCATTGTTTAAGCTGCTTCTAATTGAGTATTCTGTTACTTGCAGCTAAAAGCCTCTGGATACACCTGACTTCACAGAACTTTCTTTGCTCAAGAGCATCTATAGCACTCTTTATCCTGACTCAATAAAAACAATTCCCCATCTGCTGCTGCTGCTGCTGCTAAGACACTTTAGTCGTGTCCTACTCTGTGTGACCCCATAGACGGCAGCCCACCAGGCTCCCCTGTCCCTGGGATTCTCCAGGCAAGAACACTGGAGCGGGTTGGTTGCCATTTCCTTCTCCAATGCATTAAGTGAAAAGTGAAAGTGAAGTCACTTAGTCGTGTCTGACTCTTTGCAACCCCATGGACTGCAGCCCACCAGGCTCTTGTGTCCATGGGATTTTCCGGGCATCTACTTGGCTGTTTCTTAGTAGCTTGTTAAATATAGTTAAAGATCCAAGAGAATTATAACAGCAAAGTGTTTTAATTCTTCTGATTTTCTAGTGTACTTTGGCCAAGTGGAATAATATAAATAAAATGATTTTTCATTAACTGAAACTATACTAAATGTAGAAGAGAGAATGCAGTGTTCTCAAATAGCCGTTTTAGAGTTTTCTTCTTTAAAGTGTTTTTCAGCCTTTCTGGTTCAGAATGTAAGCTCTTAATTGAGTCAGCCTTTGGGAATTATTGGAAACCAACCATAAACAGCTTCTGCTATTGCCTAAGGCAGTTACTAGGGGTTTTCTTTTATTATTGTTGCTATGAAAGCTCACCTGTCTTATTAAAAAAAAAAACCCCAAATAGTCTTCGTCCTTTATGGCTTGGCATTTTAAACTTTATTTGTCCATAACTTCAGCACTTCATTCACTTTTACTACTAGAAACTTATATTTGTTCTGTATTTAATATTTTTATCACAGTTTTCTCCTTTCCAACCCATTCATATCTTTACACCTTGTGCCTCTGGAAATGTGACCAAATCTCAGTTTGAGAACTACTGGGTCAAACGGAAGACAATAATACTGTCATTTGTAATTAATAATTAACTACTAAAAGTACATCTTCAGTTTACCCGGTTTTCTGTTCTTTCATATCTTTACTTGAGAATACAATTAAGGTGTTTGGGTTAAAACCAGCTCCAGGAAATCCCTGACATTTTGTAGTAATCAAAAACAGTCGTAAAGTAACATTTTCTCAGAGCCTAAAATAAACCATGCAACAAGCCTGGGCAGAATAAGCACCTCTTTCTCTTCATTCTCAGTTTTAGCTTTTATGTTGGCCAAGGCAGATTCAGTTACTGCTGGTAGGTACAAGCTTATTTGCTAACTAAATGAATTAGGGTGGAGGAGGGAGAGAGGGGAGGGAAGACTGACAAAAAGAACAGTGACCAAGTTAGGACATAAGCACTTCCAGTAGACTCCGTCAGGGCAGAATTTGTAGGCCAAGGCACATTTCCACAAGTGATTTATGGAATTTATTTTCAGATTCCACATAGAGTGCTAATTACATAAAGCAAGATGAATAATTTATCTTCTGCATCACTGGAGCAATGCCTGTAAACTTGTTCATTAAATCCAGCTATCAGGTATGAGCCAGGCTTGTGCCAATGGTAAAGACTATCACCCACTTGAAACATAAGCCCATGGAGGAGGGGTTTTCAAGTTGTCTTGATTTTATCCACAGGACTTTATGGAGGTGACTGAATGACAACATAGAGAGGCCATTGCAAGAGGACTGTGATTACTTACATTTCCCAAGAGAAGAGAGCTCACCATAGCACGTAGGGCCTCACAGGGAAGCACCAGGTTTGGTCAGGAGGCAGAAGCCGCAAAGGGAAAACACGGCCCAGACCACTGATGTTTTCTCCAGGAAGATGTCAACAATGGTGGCCATTAATCTGGGCCTGTGATAAATGGATGTTTGTTTAGTTGCTCAGTCATGTCCAACTCTTTGACCCTTTCGCCTGTAGCCCACCAGGCTCCTCAGTCCATGGGATTCTTGAGTCAAGAATACTGCAGTGGATTGCCATGCCTTCCTCCAGGGGATCTTCCTCACTCAGGGACTGAACCCATGTCTCCTGTGTCTCCTGCACTGCAGGCAGCTTCTTTACCCACTGGGTCATCGGGGAAGCCCAGTGGATGCCAAGCAGACAAATACAGAATCTAAGAAAGCACGGAGGAAGAATCGACAGGATCCGTGAGTCTCAATCCTCTTACATGAAAACACAACTTAGAAACTACATTGCATACAGACAAATATATGGAAAACCAACCACATAGTTATTGCAGCTTTTAAGTATAGAAATGTTCAGTAAAGAATTTGGCCTCACCCAAAGAGAGATCTGCCCTTTGTCCTCAGCTTCTGGGATTAATCTGTGTCCTTTGAGTAGAGCCCAGGATGGACACACTGGATACAGCATGGGACTGGCGTTTCCAGAAAGACCAGCCAGGTAATTTAGAATGGGGCTTATGTCACACAGTATTAACCGTATGGGCTGAGTTCAACCGTATGGGCACTCATTCATGCCTACATAATGAGACCTCAAAAAAACTCTGGACACTGATGCTCAGGTGAGCTTCCCCTGTAGCCAGGACTCCATATATACATGGAGATGCCGGCCGGGAAAGGCTCCTAACTCCACAGACAGGACCTGGAACCCTCCCACACTCTGCCCGCTGCCTCTCTTCCTTTGATTTTACTTTGTCTCCTTTTCCTGAAGTGAACCATAGCCATGAGCGGAAGAGCCCCTCTAGTGCATTATCTGGAGAAGTGATGGCACCTGCTCCAGTGCTCCTGCCTGAAAAAAATCCATGGGAGGAGCCTGGTGGCTGCAGTCCATGGGGTCCCGAAGAGTCAGACACGACTGAGCGACTTCACTTTCACTTTTCACTTTCACACATTGGAGAAGGAAATGGCAGCCCACTCCAGTGTTCTTGCCTGGAGAATCCCAGGGACGGGGGAGCCTGGTGGGCTGCCGTCTATGGGGTTGCACAGAGTTGGACACAACTGAAGTGACTTAGCAGCAGCAGCAGCAGCAGCAGTGCATTATCAGATTGGAAGCTTCCCTGGTGACTCAGATGGCAAAGAACCTGCCTGTAATGTGGGAGACCTAGGTTTGATCCCTGGGTCGGGAAGATCACCTGGAGGAGAAAATGGCAACCCACTCCAGTATCCTTGCCTGGAGAATTCCATGGACAGAAGAGTCTGATGGGCTACAGTCCATGGGGTTGCAAAGTGTTGGACACAACTGAGCAACTAAGGGTTTCATTTTCTTTCTGGTGAATTATGAAACTTGAGGCTGATTTTGGGAATCACTCTCCCCAAACATGCAGTTGGTATCAGATGGGAAGGCAGTCTTGGAACTGTGCCCTCAAACGTTGCAGTTTGTCTGACTCCAGGCAAAAAGTATACACACATGCATTGTACATTTAAAAAAAAGTAAAGAAGGTATTCCTTTAAAAATGGAAGATTTTCCTCCCTTCTCTGGCTTCACTACTTCCAGTTCCCTAGGGGATCCCACTTTGTTTCTTTCTGATTTATCTTTCTAGACATTTTCTGCACAAATATAAACATATACACACTTTATATATGTGTGGCACTAGTGGTAAAGAATCCACCAGCCAATGCACAAGAAACACGAGATGCAAGGTTAATCCCTGAGTTGGGAAGATCCCCTGGAGGAGCAAATGGCACCCTACTCCAGTATTCTTGCCTGGAAAATTCCACGGGCAGAGGAACCTGGTGGGCTACAGTCCACGGGGCCACAAAGAGTTGGACACGACTGAGCAAACTTTATTACTCTTTTAATCATAAATGAAATTGTGCTCTCCAGCCCATCCTGAAATTCCCTTTTATCCCTTCTATTTCACGAGTAGTCCTCGTGTCGGCACAGCTGACCTGCTCCTGGGCTTCTGGATGGCTGGATGGTGTTTATGTGGCTGTGACATCATAAGGGAACCAAGTGTCAGGGTTCTTGTGAGATCACGTGATTCACATATGTAGGAGCTCTTAGAATAGTACTAACACAAAACAGGCAAGCATTCCATGTGTTATTATTTATTTGTTTATTTAGCCTGCCCTCTGTTGTGTACATTGCTATATCTAATTTTCTCATTATTTCTAACAAGGCCACGATGAATTTCCTTGAGACTGTACTCATACATTCACATCTGGGATAAATTTCTAGGAATGGAATTGGTATGCCAAAGGGTATATGCATTTCACATTTTGCTAGGTGTTTTCAAATGGCTGTCTAAAATGGTTGTACCAATTTACATTCCTACCCCTGGGCTGTGATTTGCCTGAAATTCCCCTTACTCAAGCATTATCCAACTTTTTAGTCTTTAGCAACCTGATAGGCTTTTAAAAATTTCATCTCCTTGCAGTTTAGTTTGCATTTCTTTAATTATTGTGAGGCTGGGCATCTTTTTAATTATTGTGAGGCTGGGCATCTTTTTAAATACATTTATGCATTTACTTTATACTTATAGTACTTTTTCTTCCAGCTGGTTAATTCATGTGCTTTAATTTTCTTATTGATTTAAGCAAACTTTCCATGCCATTTGAAACTATCTTGAATAAGAATCAAGCAAAATGAAAAGATACCAAGATGCTCTCCCAGCCAGAATTTCCACACCATCATGACTTCCAGTATGGTTTTAAACTTGCTTTAAAAAAGAAAGAAAGAAAGAAAGAAAGAAAAACTAAGCTAAATGTAAAACAATAAACTGGAAAAAAGTACTTATTTCCTCTGGCTGATTGAAGGGCTTTTGTTTATTTGTATATTCCTTTCAACTAAATAGAACTCATTCCTTTTAATCCAGCTTATATCCATTTCTCCAGCATAGAAACCAACCCACCAAGAACTGAATCTTTTTAATTTTTAAGTCAACCTAATAAATAAATACTCTGTTATTTTTCACCCAACATAAAAGGTGGTAGAGAACAAACTGTATAAGACTGAATTACTTAAAAAAAAAACAGGTTGACTTGTATATTGTTCTAAAGATATATATACATATATTTGGCCTTGCCACACAGCATGCAGGATTTTAGTTCTCCAACCAGGTATCAAACCTGGGCCCCCTGCATTGGAAGTGCAGAGTCTTAACCACTGGATTGCCAGGAAGTCTCAAAAGATATATTCTGGATTTTCAAATGAATTTCACATTTTTCAAAGAACATTTGAATCAACTCCTCAGGAATTTGATTTCTCCAAAAAGGTGAAACCCCAAAATTTGGTCCTGCCTTTCTTCTTCAAACCTTTTCTTCCAAAATTGACCTCTTGAAATCTTCTCAAGTGGAACTCCTTATTTTCCAGCTGTACACCCTCACTTCCCTCCACCTAGTTTTCAGAACCTGTAACAGGCAATGTATGATTACACACATACTGGCTTCCCATATTTGTATATAATCATGGCTATCTTTTCTCCCTTGCTAATTACAAAGCTCCTATAGATTAGGTACTCTGTTAGTTGTAAGTTAGCGTAACAAATTACCTCCCAATTTAGCAGCTTAAAACAACAGTAAACATTTATTTTCTAGCATAGTTTCTGCAGCTCAGAAGTTTAGGAGTTGGGCTGCAGTCATGTAAGTAAAGGCTTGACTAGAGCTGGAGGATCTGCTCAAGAGACGGGAATTCTCACCCTGACAAATTGATGCTACAAAGTTCCTCACCGTGTGGACTCCTCCACAGGCTACTCAATGGTCTGCATGACATGGCATCTGGCTTCCCCAGAATGAGTGATCCAAAAAAGGACAAGGCAAAAGTCACACATTCATTTGCAAAATATCCTACTGGTTACACAGAGAAGCCCTTTTTTAGGGGTGTGTATTCACCCCTAATGAGGAGGTAGGAATCATTTATGGTCATTCTGGATTCTGGCTACCATGGGGACCCAAACTGTATGTTATGCCCTTATGTCTTAGATCTTGGCATTGGTGTAATCACTTAACCCAATTATGCAGAAATACTATAATGAATCGGGACATTGTTTCCTTTAATCAAAACTAATGATACACATGCAGAAGGCCAAGTCTTAGGTCAGGTCTGCAGATCTGCATGTGAGAAGTTCCTTGTGGAGAGCCCTCTGGACCACCATGCCCTCACCCATGGAGAGTGCCCGCAGAAGGACTGGGATCTGTTGAACTGTAACAAAGGCCTCGGCAAATACCCAGGGGAGAACTAGAGCTAGGATGGCTCTTCAGATTATTTCCGCCGTGGAAACTGGCAAATGCTCCAAATCAGAGTTTTTAATCCCTGATCTGATCCTTGAGTCAGTTATTGATCATTTACCAGCGCACAGGTGATCTATTGAATCCTTTCTCTGAGATGCAAAATCTATTATTTTAGCATTTTAAAATTCTTAGTAGCCCCACATTAAGGAAAAGTGTTTAATTTTTGAAATAAGCATTTCCCAAACATATGACATGGTTACAAATCTTAGGCCATCGGCTCAAGTTGACAAGAAGCTATTTAATTTCTGATTTTGGATCCCTTTCTTTCAGATTGATAGGAAAACCAAACCAAACATAACCTCCCTTCTTCCTGAAGTTCTCTCACCACCTGTATCGGGCCCCCCGGGGGGCTGGACGCCTTGCTACCCTCTCCCCCTTTCCAAGTGGCTGCAGGGACCCTCCTGGTTCTCGCTCGCTGGTGCACCCAGGCGCCGCTTGGACGTCCCACGTCCCCGCCCGCACAGCCCTGCCAGACCTGAGTCTGGGCTAGTCCTTCTGCGACACTCAGAGCAAAGGAATGCTGTCTTGTAGGCGGGAGCCGCTCCCTCCAGCTCCCCTGTCGGCACCGCTCCTGTCGCCTGGGGCTGGGCTCCCCTTTCCGCGGGCTCCCGAGAGCCCCCGGCGGAAGCCCTGGTCCGGGTCGCGCTGACCTTTCCTCCGCCCGCCCTGGGCCGCTGCGCGCACGCAGTGGGGGATGCCTCCCCGCCTCTCTTCCCGACTCCCGCTTTCCTTGCTCCCCGCCTCCCTGTTCCTTCCCTCCTCCCTTCCCCAGCTCAAATACTTTCCCGGCAAGGGAAATCCCTCTCTAGTCAACCAGTCTTCGCTGGAAAATCGGCCGAATTCTCCTAAGGATTTTTGGTTTTAAATAACAAAAGCCAGAAAGACGGGCCGTTTTTCCTGTCCTAACTAAAGCCTCCGTTACGGCTCTGAGCACTGAACCCCTAGCTCCTTCCGTGGGGGGAGACAGACTGAACTGGGGGAGATGGGATAAAGAAGCTCATCTCTGAAAATACCTTTGGCTCCTGCACACTGGTTTGAACTTGGGGATATCTCAGGGAAAGTCTGCCAGCAGCTTCTCAGGTGGCGCCCTGAGAAGCCTGCCGGGTGCCCAGGGAGGGAGGGCCCCGGGCTGGCCCCAGGGCTCACAGTCTGCGCACCCACACAGAGGGGAGGTTTTCCTCCTCGGATTCTGGCTGCCCTTCCGGATCGTAGACGCAAAAGCCGAAGGGTGGAGCCGAGGTCGGCCTGGAGGAGCTGGGCCCCCGGGCTGCAGAGGGCGAGTTGAGGGTTGAGGGAGGTTGCGGTTCTAGGTCGGAGAAGGCGATGGCACCCCACTCCAGTGTTCTTGCCTGGAGAATCCCAGGGACGGGGGAGCCTGGTGGGCTGCCGTCTATGGGGTCGCACAGAGTCGGACATGACTGAAGTGAGTTAGCAGCAGCAGCAGCTGTTCTAGGTGGCTTTTTGAAAATTTACCAGACTGCATCTTCAACGCCTTTGCACTTTGTCTCCACCGGCCCTGATTTCTGAGACGCCGTTGGCACTTCTGGAAAGGACCCTGATCCGCACTGTGATAGGACTCCGAAAGCATCTTAAAATCTCTTGGAAAATTAGCGTGTTGATTTACCAATAGAAGTGACGCCAAAAAGTAAAGACCACCTGACTAAACTAAATCCAAACCTGGTTAAACGGGCTTGATTAATAGGCCATTTCTACTTTGTTTATTTCAGATAGCATTTATATTGGTGGCAACTATGATAACAAATCCTAGGGCCTCGATAGGATCAACAAATTACCAAGTGCTAATTGTTTCTGCCAGGTGTAAGTGAAGAGACAAATAGCTTATAAATTAAACAGTAATGCCCAAGGGTGCCATTCCTAGACTCCTCGGCTCTTCTGCCCTCCCTGGCAAAATAATTAGACACTTCTACCTTTAAAAGCTGCACTCCTTAAAGAATAGGGTATCCTCTGCCAAATAGAGAAGAAAAAAGATAAGGGGGACAGCGCTCTAATATATTAAATGTCAATGACATTCCATCCTTTTGTCATCATTGAAGCACAGACTATCTTGGATCATAACTGGTCATCTAGGTAGTTTTTCCATAAGGAGCTACTTTCCCAGTGCTGAAGCACACCGAGCATCTCTTCTGGTCCTTCATGGCCTGGCTCCCTTCAGTCCCTGCTGGTCCACTACAGCTGTTGGCTTCCATTTCTGATTCCGCCTCACATTCACTTAAAAGGGTTGTTATACTGTCAGGCGAGTGTATGCTCCTCGGTTCTTTGTCTCATCACAACAAAGATTTGGAGTGATGGACATTAAAGCCCCCTCGGCATGTCACAGCTCTTGGGTCTTGGACAGACCATGTTATAGCTCTTAGACAGATCAGTGTTACAGCTCAGTGTTACAGCTCTATTTTATTTAGAAGATAGCAGGAAAATCCATCTTCGAGGTGTGAGGGCAGGTCGATCCAAAGACGCTAAGAGAAGAGCGCCCAGCACGTGAGGGGGTGTGGAGAGAGAGAGGGAGAAGAGAGAGAGAGAGAGAGAGTGAGCCCTTTGGCTCCTCTTTTTATATGTTTTTTTCTTCCCCCTGAGCCTGCCTTATGCAAATTGGGCTTAGTCAGCAGTGCTGTTCTACCTGAAGTCTTCACTCTGGTCCTCGAACCTTCCTTTGACCTTCCTCTGCTCTATTTTTGTGGACTTTCCCTTCCCGTTCTTTTAGCCACTGCCATTTTGGACTCCTTTTCCCTATTCTAACTTCCTAACAATACCATCTTAGGTTGAACGGTTCTATGAAGACCTACAAAACCTTTTAGAACTAACACCCAAAAAAGATGTCCTTTTCATTATAGGGGACTGGAATGCAAAAGTAGGAAGTCAAGAAACACCTGGAGTAACAGGCAAATTTGGCCTTGGAATACGGAATGAAGCAGGGCAAAGGCTAATAGGGTTTTGCCAAGAGAACACACTGGTCATAGCAAACACCCTCTTCCAACAACACAAGAGAAGACTCTACACATGGACATCACCAGATGGTCAACACCAAAATCAGATTGATTATATTCTCTGCAGCCAACGATGGAGAAGCTCTATACAGACAGCAAAAACAAGACCAGGAGCTGACTGTGGCTCAGATCATGAATTCCTTATTGCCAAATTCAGATTTAAATTGAAGAAAGTAGGGAAACCACTAGACCATTCAGGTATGATCTAAATCAAATCCCCTATGATTACACAGTGGAAGTGAGAAATAAATTTAAGGGACTAGATCTGATAGAGTGCCTCATGAACTATGGATGGAGGTTCGTGACATTATACAGGAGATAGGGATCAATACCATCCCCGTGGAAAGGAAATGCAAAAAAGCAAAATGACTGTCTGGGGAGGGTTTACAAATAGCTGTGAAAAGAAGAGAAGCCAAGAGCAAAGGAGAAAAGGAAAGATATAGGCATCTGAATGCAGAGTTCCACAGAATAGCAAGGAGGGATAAGAAAGCCTTCCTCAGCAATCAATGCAAAGAAATAGAGGAAAACAACAGAATGGGAAAGATAATTCAGACTTAAGTTGAAGAAAGTAGGGAAAACCACTAGACCATTCAGGTATGACCTAAATCAAATTCCTTATGACTATACAATGGAAATGAGAAATAGATTTAAGGGACTAGATCTGATAGAGTACCTGATGAACTATGGACAGAGGTTCCTGACACTGTACAAGACACAGGGATCAAGACCATCCCCATGGCAAAGAAATGCAAAAAAGCAAAATGGCTTTCTGAGGAGGCCTTTTGAGAGGCGAAAAGCCAAGGAGAAAAGGAAAGATATAAGCATCTGAATGCAAAGTTCCAAAGAATAGCAAGGAGAGATAAGAAAGCCTTCCAGCCTTCCTCAGCATTCAGTGCAAAGAAATAGAGGAAAAAAACAGAATAGGAAAGACTAGAAATCTCTTCAAGAAAATTAGAGATACCAAGGGAACATTTCATGCAAAGATGGGCTCAATAAAGGACAGAAATGGTCTGAACCTAACAGAAGCAGAAGATATTAAGAAGAGATGGCAAGGATACAGAGAAGAACTGTACAAAAAAGATCTTCACGACCCAGATAATCACGATGCTGTGATCATTTACCTAGAGCCAGACATCCTGGAATGTGAAGTCAAGTGGGCCTTAGAAAGCATCACTGTGAACAAAGCTAATGGAGGTGATGGAATTCCTGTTGAGCTATTTCAAATCCTGAAAGATGATGCTGTGAAAGTGCTGCACTCAATATGCCAACAAATTTGGAAAACTCAGCAATGGCCACAGGACTGTAAAATGTCAATTTTCATTCCAATACCAAAGAAAGGCAATGCAAAAGAATGCTCTAACTACCACACAATTGCAATCACATGCTAGTAAAGTAATGCTCAAAATTCTCCAAGCCAAGCTTCAGCAAGACATGAACCATGAACTTCCAGATGTTCAAGCTGGTTTTAGGAAAGGCAGAGGAACCAGAGATCAAATTGCCAACATCTGCTGGATCATGGAAAAAGTAAGACTGTTCCAGAGAAACATCTATTTCTGCTTTATTGACTATACCAAAGCCTTTGTCTGTGTGGATCACAATAAACTGTGGAGAATTCTGAAAAAGATGGGAATACCAGAGCACCTGACCTGTCTCTTGCGAAATCTGTATGCAGGTCAGGAAGCAACAGTTAGAACTGGACATGGAACAACAGACTGGTTCCAAATAGGAAAAGGAGTACGTCAAGGCTGTATATTGTCACCCTGCTTATTTAACTTTTATGCAAAGTACATTATGAGAAACGCTAGGCTGGAAGAAGCACAAGCTGGAATCAAGATTTCCAGGAGAAATATCAATCACCTCACATATGCAGATGACACCACTCTTATGGCAGAAAGTGAAGAGGAACTAAAAAGCCTCTGATGAAAGTGAAAGAGGAGAGTGAAAAAGTTGGGTTAAAGCTCAATATTCAGAAAACGAAGATCCATGGCATCTGGTCCCATCACTTCATGGGAAATAGATGGGGAAACAGTGCCTGACTTTATTTTTGGGGGCTCCAAAATCACAGTAGATGGTATTGCAGCCATGAAATTAAAAGACATTTACTCCTTGGAAGGAAAGTTATGACCAAGCTAGATAGCATATTCGAAAGCAGAGACATTACTTTGCCAACAAAGATCCGTCTAGTCAAGGCTATGATTTTTCCAGTAGTCATGTATGGATGTAAGAGTTGGACTGTGAAAAAAGCTGAGTGCCGAAGAATTTATGCTTCTTAACTGTGGTGTTGGAGAAGACTCTTGAGAGTCCCTTGGACTGCAAGGACATCCAACCAGTCCATTTTGAAGGAGACCAGTCCTCGGTGTTCATTGGAAGGACTGATGCTGAGGCTGAAACTGCAATATTTTGGCTACCTCATGTGAAGAGTTGACTTACTGGAAAAGACCCTGATGCTGGGAGGGATTGAGGGCAGGAGGAGAAGGGGATGACAGAGGATGAGATGGCTGGATGGCATCACCGAGTCGATGCACATGAGTTTGGGTGAACTCTGGGAGTTGGTGATGAACAGGGAGGCCTGGTGTGCTGTGATTCATGGGGTTGCAAAGAGTCAGACATGACTAAGTGACTGTACTGAACTGTCAACTTCACCAACATCCATTAATTGTATACTTTATGAAAGGGGCTCAGTAGGTTCTTTGCTAAGGATGAGGCAGGAAAACAAAACTGAATAAGACATTCTCAACACATACACATGTAGGAGGTGCCTGGCACAGGGAAAGTGAGTTTTCCTTATTATTTTAAGCCAGCACTGCCAACTGCTTTTCCAAAACAGGACATAGAACACTCTGCAGAAATGCTCTTGGACTCTGCTCACAACATCACAAAGGTCTTTCTGGGGCTTCCCTGGTGGCTCAGATGGTAAAGAATCTGCCAACCAATGTAGAAGACACTAGTTCAATCCCTGGTCTGGGAAGATCTCGTGGAAAAGGAAATGGCAACCCACTCCAATATTCTTGCCTGGAGAATCCCATGGACAGAGGAGCCTGGTGGGGTACAGTCCATAGGGTAGCAAAGAGCTGGAGTTGACTGAGGGACTAACACACACACACACACACACATGCATTCATGGCTTTAGGAATCAAATCATTTTTGAGATTTGATGGAAACAGAATAGATTTGTGTGGGGTTCAGTAGGCTTCAGAGAAGAGCAGAATCCAGGCCATGCATGACTCCTTCCCTTTAGATGTTTGAAATAATTAGGAACTCTGATGTCTTAGGCTAGTTTCAGTCAAAAATCTCTGGGTGGAAAAGATCCCAAAGCAGACAAGAGAAGTAAGCACCTGCCTAGTGGTCCTTGCTCTGTACAGAGTGATATCAGGAGGAAAGGCTTTAAGACAACTCCAGATCCAGCCACTCCGTGCATTTGAACTCATGAACAAAAATCAAAGTAACTTGCACCCTCACAAACTGTGCTGGAGTCAAGACCAGGGAGGGGACCGGTCTTCAGACACCACGCTTTTTCACAGCAACAGAAATCACAACAGTTGAAAACCAGGGCCTTAGCGGTTGGTCTGGCATTCATAAGCAGGAGAGGTCTTACTTAAGTAAGATGAAGTAAGCTTCTCAGGACCTTGGTCCTTTGGGATGGCAGTTCATTAAAGTTTGATGTTGAATTTCCTGTTAACCCAAATACCTGGAGCTGGCACGTCTAGTGGAATAGAATAGGAGAATCATTATATTTGTTCTCCAAACCAGGGAAGTGGGTCAAAGTGGTTACACACACATATACCCAGAACATCCACAAAACTAACCATTTTGAGGAAATAGCACTATTGCAGAAGCCTGCTACTAGTGCTAAAAAAGCCTTATGGAGAAAGTCAGTCCTTAAAAAAAAAAAAAACTAGAAATTAACTGTCAAGAATAAATAGGACACAGTTCCTAAATGGTTATGTATTGTTCAATCATTTTGTTATGCAATAAAAATATTGTATGCAGAATTGCATTAGTTCTACCCCCAGAGAATTGCTATGAGTAATTTTATATGAAAGTTTCAGAAGCCAAATTTATCATTAGTGTGAAATGTAGGCATTGGAGTTCAGACTGTAAAATTAAAAATTTAAAGATGGTGTTCCGATTCTACAGAGGAAATGTGTAGCCAGCCCCCACCCCATATTCACAAGTATGATACACCACACCCATGCTAGAAAAGCTGTGCCACCGCCCGTCTGCACTGGACAGTCAAGCAGAGAGCCTGTCAGTCCTTGGATGTGCCTCACTAAGCTTGGAGTAAGAGCCAGGGCCAGCTACAGTGTCTGGAGGGCTCAGTATAAAGTAAAAATGCCGGACCTATTCAAAATAGGGAGTGCCTAAAATAGAAAAGTTTTTCCTTTCTTCCAAGGTCTTTTTCTCAACTTGTCATGGTGCTTTTATTGGCCATTTGCACTAACTTCCTATGGCTGCATAACAAATTACCCCCAAACTTAGCAACTTCTAGCAACACCCATGTAGTGTCCCATAGTCTTTGTGGGTCAAGAGTCCAGGAATGTGTAGCTGGGTGCTCTGCCCAGGGTCTCACAGGCTTCAGTCTTGGTGTTGGCCAGGGCTCGGATCTCATCTGAGGCTTGGAGTCCACTTTCAAGCTCATGCTGTTGTTGGCAGAACTTTTTTTTCCAGCTGCAGGACTCATGGTGCTCATTTCTTCAAAGTCAGCAGAAGAAAAGTCTCACTTTATATGCTTTTAAAGGGCTTGCCTGATTAGGTATGGCCCACCCAAGATAATGTCACTTTGATTTATTGAGTCTTTCAAGTTAACTAATTAGGGGCTTTAATTACCTCTCCAAACTCTTTCACGTCTGCCATAGTCTATTAGTTAGAAGCAAACTTCAGGTCCTGCCAACTTGCTAAGGGATTGTACAAGGGCATAAGCCATCGAGGGATCATTTTAGAATGCTGTCTCACTGTTCAATGTATTTCAATGTAAAGAAAAACTAAAATCTTTAACCTAATTTTGACTGTTCATGTTTACATTGTGAAATGTCAGTTTTAAGTATGAATAGAATATTTACTTGTAGGTGGAAATCAAAATTACACAGTTGGCATCTTGCAATATTTATGTAACATGTAATATTAATCTGGTATACAGATAGTGGAAACGTGGTCTCAGCTAAACTAAATCTGTTCCACTTCTTGATACCTGCACATCCCACTAACACCCTCTACCATCAGCTTCCTGATGACTAAGGAAGAGCTGGAAGGACAAGGAACCCTAGGTTGCTCTCTCTTCTCCTGTATTATCATTTTAAATGTCAGTGGTTGACTAACATAGGGAAGTAACACAAGCCAGTCAAAATATGATGGAGTTCCTCAGTCATTCCTACTTTTAGGAATAGCACTGCCTTCTTTCTGCATGTGAAACCAGTTCTGGCACCCACAGAGAGCTCGGCCTCTCAGAATGCCCAGGTGTAGATGGAATGTACTCACCTGTGCTAGGCTGAGTTGTCCTGAGCTACCACACACTCTGAATCCCTGGAATTCTGTGTCCTTGGATATCATGAACACTGTATGCAAATAGGGCAGCAAAGAGATAAATATGCATGTTGTACCTGTTTACTCAGGCACACGCTACATTGTCCCATCAGACTTGAATTGGTATTTTTGTTGTTTTTGTTCAGTTGCTCAACCTTGTCTGACTCTTTGCGACCCCATGGACTGCACCATGCCAGGTTTCTCTGTCCTTCACTACCTCCCAGATTTGCTCAAACTCATGTCCATTGAGTTGGTGATGCCATCCAATCAACTAATCCTCTGTTGTCCCCTTCTCCTGCATCAAGTTCCCAGCATCAGGGTCTTTTCCAATGAGTCGGCCCTTCACATCAAGTGGCCCTAGTTTAGAGCTTCCTCTTCAGCATCAGTCCTTCCAATGAATATTCAGGACTGATTTCCTTTAGGATTGACTGGTTTGATCTCCTTGCAGTTCAAGGGATTCTCAAGAGTCTTCTCCAACACCACAGTTCAAAAGCATCAATTCTTCAGCTCTCATCCTTCTTTACAGTCCAATTCTTACATCCATACATGACTACTGGGAAAACCATAGCTTTGACTATACAGATGTTTATTGTCAAAGTAATGTCTCTGCTTTTTAATATTCTGTCTAGGTTTGTCATAGCTTTTCTTCCAAGGAGCAAGCATCTTTTAATTTCATGGCTGCAGTCACTGTCCACAGTGATTTTGGAGCCCAAGAAAATAAAGCCTGTCACTGATTCCATTGTTTCCCCATCTATTTGCCATGAACTGATGGGACCGGATGCCATGATCTTAGTTTTTTGATGAAGTGGATGAAACTAGAACCTATTATACATGTCATAGCTTTTCTTCCAAGGAGCAAGCATCTTTTAATTTCATGGCTGCAGTCACTGTCCACAGTGATTTTGGAGCCCAAGAAAATAAAGCCTGTCACTGATTCCATTGTTTCCCCATCTATTTGCCATGAACTGATGGGACCGGATGCCATGATCTTAGTTTTTTGATGAAGTGGATGAAACTAGAACCTATTATACAGAGTGAAGTGAGTTAGAAAGAGAAATAAATACTGAATTCTAACACATATATACAGAAACTAGAAAAATGGTACTTTCACTCTCCTCTTTCACCCTCATCAGGAGGCTCTTTAGTTCCTCTTCAATTTCTGGCATAAGGGTGGTGTCATCTGCATATCTGAGGTTATTGATATTTCTTTTGGTAATCTTGATTCCAGCTTGTGCTTCATTCAGCCTGGCATTTCACATGATATACTCTGCATTTGCACTTCCCTGGTGGCTCTGACGATAAAGTGTCTGTCTACAATGTGGGAGACCTGGCTTCAATCCCTGGGTCGGGAACATTTCCTGGAGAAAGAAATGGCAACCCATTCCAGTACTCTTGCCTAGAAAATCCCATGGACGGAGGAGCCTGGTGTCCATGGGGTTGCAAAGAGTCAGACACGACTGAGCAACTTCACTTCACTTTGACTCTGCATACAAGTTAAATAAGCAAAGTGACAATATACAACCTTGACACACTCCTTTCCCAATTTGGAACCAGTCTGTTGTTCCATGTCTGGTTCCAACTGTTGCTTCCTGAATTGCATACAGGTTTCTCAGGAAGCAGGTAAGGTGGTCTGATATTTCCATCTCTTTAAGAATTTTCCACAGTTTGCTGTGATCCACACAGTCAAAGGCTTTAGCATAGTCAGTGAAGCAGATGTTTTTCTGGAATTCCTTTGCTTTTTCTATGATCCAATGGACGTTGGCAATTTGATCTCTGGTTCCTCTGCCTTTTCTAAAACCAGCTTGAACATCTGGAAGGTCATGGTTCATGTCTTGCTGAAGCCTGGCTTGGAGAATTTTGAGCATTCCTTTACTAGTGTGTGAGATGAAGGCAATTGTGCGGTAGTTTGAGCATTCTTTGGCATTGCCTTTTTTGGGGATTGAAATGAAATTTGTCCCTTTTCCAGTCCTGTGGCACTGCTGAGTTTTCCAAATTTGGTGGCATATTGGGTGTAGCACTTTCACAGCATCATCTTTTAGGATTTGAAATAGCTCAACTGGAATTCCATCACCTCCACTAGCTTTGTTCATAGTGATGCTTCCTATGGCCGACTCGATGCACATGATTTTGGGTGAACTTTGGGAGTTGGTGATGACAGGGAGGCCTGGCATGCTGTGATTCATGGGGTTGCAAAAACTCACACATGACTAAGTGACTGTACTGAACTGTCAACTCCACAAGCATCCATTAATTGTATTCTTTGTGAAAGGGGCTGCAGTAGGCTCCTTGCTAAGAATGAGGGAGGAAAACAAAACTGAATAAGACATCTCAACACATACACATGTAGGAGGTGCCTGGCACAGGGAAAGTGAATTTTCCTTATTTTTTTAAGCCAGCACTGCCAACTGCTTTTCCAAAACAAGACATAGAACACTCTGCAGAAATGTTCTTGGACTCTGTTCACAACATCACAAAGGTCTCTTCAGGGCTTCCCTGGTGGCTCAGGTGGTAAAGAATCTGCCAACCAATGTAGAAGACACTAGTTCAATCCCTGGTCTGGGAAGATCTCGTGGAAAAAGAAATGGCAACCCACTCCAGTATTCTTGCCTGGAGAATCCCATGGACAGAGGAGCCTGGTGGGGTACAGTCCATATGGTAGCAAAGAGCTGGAGTTGACTGAGGGACTAACACACACACACACACACATGCAATCATGGCTTTAGGAATCAAATCATTTTTGTGATTTGATGGAAACAGAATAGATTTGTGTGGGGTTCAGTAGGCTTCAGAGAAGAGCAGAATCCAGTCCATGCATGACTCCTTCCGTTTAGATGTTTCAAATAATTAGGAACTCTGACGTCTTAGGCTAGTTTCAGTCAAAAATCTCTGGGTGGAAAAGATCCCAAAACAGACAAGAGAAGTACGCACCTGTCCTAGTGATTCTTGCTCGGTACAGAGTGATATCAGGAGAAAAGGCTTTAAGACAACTCCAGATCCAGCCACTCTGTGCATTTGAACTCATGAACAAAAACCAAAGTAACTTGCACCCTCACAAACTGTGCTGGAATCAACACCAGGGAGGGGACCAGTCTTCAGACTTGTTTCAAATAATTAGGAACTCTGACGTCTTAGGCTAGTTTCAGTCAAAAATCTCTGGGTGGAAAAGATCCCAAAACAGACAAGAGAAGTACGCACCTGTCCTAGTGATTCTTGCTCGGTACAGAGTGATATCAGGAGAAAAGGCTTTAAGACAACTCCAGATCCAGCCACTCTGTGCATTTGAACTCATGAACAAAAACCAAAGTAACTTGCACCCTCACAAACTGTGCTGGAATCAACACCAGGGAGGGGACCAGTCTTCAGACACCATGCTTTTTCACAGCAACAGAAATCACAACAGTTGAAAACCAGGGCCACTTACTTAGCAGGTTGGTCTGGCATTGGTAAGCAGGAGAGGTCTTACTTAAGTAAGATGAAGTAAGCTTCTCAGGACCTTGGTCCTTTGGGATGGCAGTTCATTAAAGTTTGATGTTGAATTTCCTGTTAACCCAAATACCTGGAGCTGGCACTGTCTAGTGGAATAGAATAGGAGAATCATTATATTTGTTCTCCAAACCAGGGAAGTGGGTCAAAGTGGTTACACACACATCTACCCAGAACATCCACAAAACTAACCATTTTGAGAAAATAGCACTATTGCAGAAGCCTGGAACTAGTGCTAAAAAAGCCTTATGGAGAAAGTCAGTCCTTAAAAAAAAAAAACTAGAAATTAACTGTCAAGAATAAATAGGACACAGTTCCTAAATGGTTATATATTTTTCAATCATTTTGTTATGCAATAAAAATATTGTATGCAGAATTACATTGGTTCTACCCCCAGAGAATTGCTATGAGTGATTTTATATGAAAGTTTCAGAAGCCAAATTTATCATTAGTGTGAAATGTAGGCATTGGAGTTCAGACTGTAAAATTAAAAATTTAAAGATGGTGTTCCGATTCTACAGAGGAAATGTGTAGCTAGCCCCCACTCCGTATTCACAAGTATGATACACCACACCCATGCTAGAAAAGCTGTGCCACAGCCCGTCTGCACTGGACAGTCAAGCAGAGAGCCTGTCAGTCCTTGGATGTGCCTCACTAAGCTTGGAGTAAGAGCCAGGCCAGCTACAGTGTCTGGAGGGCTCAGTATAAAGTAAAAATGCCGGACCTATTCAAAATAGGGAGTGCCTAAAATAGAAAAGTTTTTCCTTTCTTCCAAGGTCTTTTTCTCAACTTGTCATGGTGCTTTTATTGGCCATTTGCACTAACTATGGCTGCATAACAAATTACCCCCAAACTTAGCAACTTCTAGCAACACCCATGTAGTGTCCCATAGTCTTTGTGGGTCAAGAGTCCAGGAATGTGTAGCTGGGTGCTCTGCCCAGGGTCTCACAGGCTTCAGTCTTGGTGTTGGCCAGGGCTCGGATCTCATCTGAGGCTTGGAGTCCACTTTCAAGCTCATGCTGTTGTTGGCAGAACTTTTTTTTCCAGCTGCAGGACTCATGGTGCTCATTTCTTCAAAGTCAGCAGAAGAAAAGTCTCACTTCTATATGCTTTTAAAGGGCTTGCCTGATTAGGTATGGCCCACCCAAGATAATGTCACTTTGATTTATTGAGTCTTTCAAGTTAACTAATTAGGGGCTTTAATTACCTCTGCCAATTTTATATGAAAGTTTCAGAAGCCAAATTTATCATTAGTGTGAAATGTAGGCATTGGAGTTCAGACTGTAAAATTAAAAATTTAAAGATGGTGTTCCGATTCTACAGAGGAAATGTGTAGCTAGCCCCCACTCCGTATTCACAAGTATGATACACCACACCCATGCTAGAAAAGCTGTGCCACAGCCCGTCTGCACTGGACAGTCAAGCAGAGAGCCTGTCAGTCCTTGGATGTGCCTCACTAAGCTTGGAGTAAGAGCCAGGCCAGCTACAGTGTCTGGAGGGCTCAGTATAAAGTAAAAATGCCGGACCTATTCAAAATAGGGAGTGCCTAAAATAGAAAAGTTTTTCCTTTCTTCCAAGGTCTTTTTCTCAACTTGTCATGGTGCTTTTATTGGCCATTTGCACTAACTATGGCTGCATAACAAATTACCCCCAAACTTAGCAACTTCTAGCAACACCCATGTAGTGTCCCATAGTCTTTGTGGGTCAAGAGTCCAGGAATGTGTAGCTGGGTGCTCTGCCCAGGGTCTCACAGGCTTCAGTCTTGGTGTTGGCCAGGGCTCGGATCTCATCTGAGGCTTGGAGTCCACTTTCAAGCTCATGCTGTTGTTGGCAGAACTTTTTTTTCCAGCTGCAGGACTCATGGTGCTCATTTCTTCAAAGTCAGCAGAAGAAAAGTCTCACTTCTATATGCTTTTAAAGGGCTTGCCTGATTAGGTATGGCCCACCCAAGATAATGTCACTTTGATTTATTGAGTCTTTCAAGTTAACTAATTAGGGGCTTTAATTACCTCTGCCAAACTCTTTCACGTCTGCCATAGTTTATTAGTTAGAAGCAAACTTCAGGTCCTGCCAACTTGCTAAGGGAGGATTGTACAAGGGCATAAGTCATTGAGGGATCATTTTAGAATGCTGTCTCACTGTTCAGTGTATTTCAATGTAAAGAAAAATTAAAATCTTTAACCTAATTTTGGCTGTTCATGTTTACATTGTGAAATGTCAGTTTTAAGTATGAATAGAATATTTACTTGTAGGTGGAAATCAAAATTACACAATTGGCATCTTGTAATATTTATGTAACATGTAATATTTATCTGGTATGCAGATAGCAGAAACGTGATCTCAACTAAACTAATTCTTCTGTTCCACTTCTTGATGCCTGCACATCCCACTAACACCCTCTACCATCAGCTTCCTGATGAATAAGGAAGAGCTGGAAGGACAAGGAACCCTAGGTTGCTCTCTTTTCTCCTGTATTATCATTTTGAATGTCAGTGGTTGACTAACATAGGGAAGTAACACAAGCCAGTCAAAATATGATGGAGTTCCTCAGTCATTCCTACTTTTAGGAATAGCACTGCCTTCTTTCTGCATGTGAAACCAGTTCTGGCACCCACAGAGAGCCCGGCCTCTCAGAATGCCCAGGTGTAGATGGAATGTACTCACCTGTGCTAGGCTGAGTTGCCCTGAGTACCACACATTGTGTGTCCCTGGAATTCTGTGCCCTTGGATATCATGAACACTGTATGCAAATAGGCAGCAAAGAGATAAATATGTATGTTGTACCTGTTTACTCAGGCACATGCTACATTGTCCCATCAGACTTGAATTGGTATTTTTGTTGTTTTTGTTCAGTCGCTCAACCTTGTCTGACTCTTTGCGACCCCATGGACTGCACCATGCCAGGTTTCTCTGTCCTTCACTACCTCCCAGAGTTTGCTCAAACTCATGTCCATTGGTTGGTGATGCCATCCAATCAACTAATCCTCTGTTGTCCTCTTCTCCTGCATCAAGGTCCCAGCATCAGGGTCTTTTCCAATGAGTCGGCCCTTCACATCAAGTGGCCCTAGTTTAGAGCTTCCTCTTCAGCATCAGTCCTTCCAATGAATATTCAGGACTGATTCCTTTAGGATTGACTGGTTTGATCTCCTTGCAGTCCAAGGGACTCTCGTGAGTCTTCTCCAACACCACAGTTCAAAAGCATCAATTCTTCAGCTCTCATCCTTCTTTACCGTCCAGCTCTTAACATCCATACATGACTACTGGAAAAACCATAGATTTGACTATACAGATGTTTGTTGTCAAAGTAATGTCTCTGCTTTTTAATATGCTGTCTAGGTTTGTCATAGCTTTTCTTCCAAGGAGCAAGCATCTTTTAATTTCATGGCTGCAGTCACTGTCCACAGTGATTTTGGAGCCCAAGAAAATAAAGTCTGTCACTGATTCCGTTGTTACCCCATCTATTTGCCATGAAGTGATGGGACCAGATGCCATGTCTTAGTTTTTTGATGAGGTGGATGAACCTAGAACCCATTATACAGAGTGAAGTGACTTAGAAAGAGAAAGAGAAATACTGTATTCTAATACCTATATATAGAATCTAGAAAAACGGTACTGAAGTTTTTTGAATGCTGAGTTTCAAGCCAACTTTTTCACTCTCCTCTTTCACCCTCATCAGGAGGCTTTGTAGTTCCTCTTCAATTTCTGCCATAAGGGTGATGTCATCTGCATATCTGAGGTTATTGAAATTTCTCTTGGTAATCTTGATTCCAGCTTGTGCTTCATTCAGCCTGGCATTTCACATGATATACTCTGCATTTGGACTTCTCTGGTGGCTCAGACGGTAAAGTGTCTGTCTACAATGTGGGAGACCTGGCTTCAATCCCTGGGTTGGGAAGACTCCCTGGAGAAAGAAATGGCAACCCACTCCAGTACTCTTGCTTAGAAAACCCCATGGACGGAAGAGCCTGGTGTCCATGGGTTGCAAAGAGTCAGACACGACTGAGCGACTTCACTTTACTTTGACTCTGCATACAAGTTAAATAAGCAAAGTGACAATATACAACCTTGACACACTCCTTTCCCAATTTGGAACCAGTCTGTTGTTCCATGTCTGGTTCCAACTGTTGCTTCCTGAACTGCATACAGGTTTCTCAGGAAGCAGGTAAGGTGGTCTGATATTTCCACCTCTTTAAGAATTTTCCACAGTTTGCTGTGATCCACACAGTCAAAGGCTTTAGCATAGTCAGTGAAGCAGATGTTTTTCTGGAATTCCTTTGCTTTTTCTATGATCCAATGGATGTTGACAATTTGATCTCTGGTTCCTCTGCCTTTTCTAAAACCAGCTTGAATATCTGGAAGGTCACGGTTCACGTCTTGCTGAAGCCTGGCTTGGAGAATTTTGAGCATTTCTTTACTAGTGTGTGAGATGAGGGCAATTGTGCGGTAGTTTGAACATTCTTTGGCATTGCCTTTTTTGGGGGATTGGAATGAAAATTGTCCCTTTTCCAGTCCTGTGGCACTGCTGAGTTTTCCAAATTTGCTGGCATATTGAGTGTAGCACTTTCACAGCATCATCTTTTAGGATTTGAAACAGCTCAACTGGAATTCCATCACCTCCACTAGCTTTGTTCATAGTGATGCTTCCTAGGGCCCACTTGTATGTTTACACAACACAAATTCAAAGATAAAATTGTTAAGAATTTCAAGACAGTGATAACAGAACTTTAAATCGTGAGCTGTGCTTTTCTTAGTGGGGCTCAAATTAAAAGACGCTTACTCCTTGGAAGAAAAGTTATGACCAACCTAGATAGTATATTCAAAAGCAGAGACATTACTTTGCCGACTAAGGTCTGTCTCGTCAAGTCTATAGTTTTTCCTGCGGTCATGTATGGATGTGAGAGTTGGACTGTGAAGAAGACTGAGCGCCGAAGAATTGATGCTTTTGAACTGTGGTGTTGGAGAAGACTCTTGAGGGTCCCTGGGACTGCAAGGAGAGTCCCTTGGACTGCAACCAGTCCATTCTGAAGGAGATCAGCCCTGGGATTTCTTTGGAAGGAATGATGCTGAAGCTGAAACTCCAGTACTTTGGCCACCTCATGCGAAGAGTTGACTCATTGGAAAAGACTCTGATGCTGGGAGGGATTGGGGGCAGGAGGAGAAGGGGACGACCAAGGATGAGATGGCTGNGAAGACACCTTTTTTACCTCCCTTCTCCAAATACTTCAGAGAACACCAAAAGGTGTTTCAGCAAAACGAAAATACTATAGTTAAATAAGCAGTATCCAAGGATATTTTTTAGGTTTCTGCTTGTTTTACTGCTTAATTCTAATCCCTCTTGTTAGGTATGCTAAGTGTACGGCCATCACTTATTTGTTCAACAATTGCTTTTATTGCACCTCAGCCATATGCCAGAGACCGCGCCAGACAGACACTAAGACCATATTGCTGCTCAAAACAGACAGGGTCCCTTCAATCACAGAACTTAAGTCTAGCATAAGATAAACATTAATCAAGTAGCCACACAAATTGTGGTTTAAAAAAACGCACAGAGCACTATGACAGCATATAAAAAGGATTTCACCTATTAGAGATATGGAATGTGTATGGTTCTTAGAAGAATTCATGTCTAAATAAAACACTAACCTCTTACAACTGCAGTAGCTATACCCAAAATTCTTTTGTACCTTTCTGCATCTCATACAGTCAGTCTTCTATATCCATTAAATGATTTATTCCCATTAAAATTTGAAGATATCTTTGTTAACTAGACTTCTGTTTTCAATGGCGTGAATGAAGTCAGCTTTAGGATACTTTAATAGGAGCAGTTTAGGAAGACACTTTTATTTTTATAAGATTAAACAACTTAAATCTTACTTATAAGATCATCTCATGATCAATCTTGTCAGATTTAGTGGCAGAATCTTACTTAAATATGCTAAAGCTGAAGCTCCAGTACTTTGGCCACCTCATGCGAAGAGTTGACTCATTGGAAAAGACTCTGATGCTGGGAGGGATTGGGGGCAGGAGGAGAAGGGGACGACAGAGGATGAGATGGCTGGATGGTATCACGGACTCGATGGATGTGAGTCTGAGTGAACTCTGGAAGTTGGTGATGGACAGGGAGGCCTGGCGTGCTGTGATTCATGGGGTCGCAAACAGTCGGACACAACTGAGCTGAGCTGAACTGCACTGAGTAGAAGCTAGTTGTCTATGAAAGCTGTATGTGCATAGGATGGGAAGAAACAAGACTGGACACTCACATGGCACACATCTCCCCCACTACCGTGGATGTACCATTGTCCCATTAGACTTCACTCAAAAACCCAAGCTCAGAGGGAAAGTAATGAAGAATTTCAAGGTGACAACCACAGAGCATTACACCCAGTGTGGGGCTCTTCCAAGTACAGGGTTTACACAACCGCACAGGCTGCATGTCCGTGAAGCCAGCTCTATGAACGCTTTTCTGAGCCCCTCCTCTTTAGGGGGATACCAAGTATGGTTGGAGCATTCCTTAGGTCACCCACCCACTAACCCATGGCAATTCATGTGCATGTTTCAGGGCGTAGAAGCGCATGAGTCAGCTCCTCTGATGTATTCTGCTTCTGATGAGCCATACCTGTTGCTACTCTACAGCTGTCAAGAATCTATCTTCTTTTCTGTAACTTAGCTGAGTTCCTCACATCTAGTTGAGGACCAGGCAATAGGGCCTGGAGTGGAAGGAGAGGTTTCAATGGCAAAGTTCATTAAGGAGGGAGAAGTGGAGCACTGGAACTGATGTGGAGATGAGCAGTTCACTTCAGGAGGCCAGCAGTTCATGATCTCTTTAGTTAAAAGGACTTGGGTGTCAGTCTTCCAGTCTTTGGCAAAAGTAGGTGGTACCCATGCATCAGGAAGACTGAGACTGTTGTATCTCACCATCAGAATCACCTCTTCTGGTACACATCCCCTACCTGGACTTGACCTATACAGTAGTAGTAGAAAGGTAGTGAATATTATTTTAAAAGTCACATTGTACTTTCAACATGATGATTCATTTCTCCATTTCATAGCTGTGAAAACTGAGCTCAAGAGAGACTTGCCAAGGTTAACAGGTAAGTGGTGATCACAGCCAGGACTCCAGCAGGTCTGATCCCAAACATCATCAGAAGACTGAGATTGTTGTATCTCACCATCAGAATCATCTCTTCTGGTACACATCCCCTACCTGGACTTGACCTATACAGTAGTAGTAGAAAGGTAGTGAATATTATTTTAAAAGTCACATTGGACTTTCACCATGATGATTCATTTCTCCATTTCAAGCTGTGAAAACTGAGCTCAAGAGAGACTTGCCAAGGTTAACAGGTAAGTGGTGATCACAGCCAGGACTCCAGCAGGTCTGATCCCAAACACAAATGCCTTCCCTGTGGCAAAGAGTATGATTCCCACATCTCTAAGTCGTTTATTTTTGGTTAGTGTTTTTAATATGAATGCTATAGAAAGCCTGCCAGACACACAGACTGGGTTTGCAATGATCCCAGTTTAACACATGAGGTGGCATTTTCTAATGGAAAGAGGGGGTAAGAAACTAACAAACTTCATTATTCAGGGCCACGGTCCTTATTTATAAAGTGAAGGAACTGAACTAAATGATTTCCAAAGTATTTTCTGGCTCCACATTCCTATGTATTCAAGCTTGCTTTTCTGACTTGTCTAAAATTTCAGCTGCTTTTTATTTGCATTTCAGGGAGGCTGCAGCATGTGGGATCTCAGCTCCCTGACCAGGGACCAAACCCATGACCACTGCAATGAAAGCGTGGCATCCAAACCACTGGACCACCGGGAAGTCCTTCAGCTACTTTTTAATACCACACCAGGATTCAGTATAATCATCTTCTCAGCCTAGAGATGGGTACTTCTTTGTTGATGCAGGAGAGCGTACCTCTAGTTTAGTAAAAATAGTTAAGTTAGAAGATAAAATTAAAATACATAAAAATAATAGGGAGGCCTAAAATACAACACAGCTTTATAACGTTTCAAATTGGAATTTTATAGATAATTGCTATCCACTCTGATTCTGGAAACGACAGAAGTATTGAAGAAACATTAACTTCCTGAGATTTAGACCAACAGTCTTTTGGTTTTTCTAGAAAGTGAGAAAGGCAATGAATGCAAAAAAAACAGCTTCCATTTTCTCATCTATACTAATAAGTCATGGGGTGCTCGTGAAGATGAAGTGAGATGGTGTAAGTCCTTCACCAGCTATAAGGTGCTAATCAGTGTCAGGAAGCATTTAGGATTAAATTAATGACAATAACGGAGACCAAAATACTCTTGTTTCTCCAGCAATCCTATTTTCCAGTGAAAAGGCCATTCTTTGAGTGAAATCTCTCACATAGATGCTGACAGTATGAGCTCACGCTGTGATCACTGAAGGAGCAAGAGAGTAGCGAGAAATCATAGATTCAGAAAAGGTGCATTAGAATGTAAGGCAGTGCCATCGGAAAAGAAAAAATGTGCCTCCCTAAACACCTGGCTTCTGGCCACTATAGAGGGAGTCAAGGATATGGAGAACTTTGCTGACACAATGCCAGCATTCATGCCTTGAACCTTTCCAGAAGATTAGGAAGATCTCCCTTAGTTCTGGATATGCAAGCAATCATTTTCAGACCTACACTGCTGACAACAGGCTCTTCTACATATAAGGCAATCCATTATTTATGTCATTCTGAATCCAAATTCCATCCCAATTCTCTCTTCAGCATTAACATCAAAATCACAATTAAGGAAATACAATCCTCCAGGCCACTGTTGGGTGTGAAACTTTGAAACTGAGCAGCTTCCCATAATGAAACAAAAAGCAAAACCCTCCAAGGTTTCTTGGGGAGAAGAGCTGAAGGACAAATCTCTGGACAGAAGAGGGGTTGGATCTTTTTTCTGCCTTTCACTATGTAGACCCTGGGGGTTTATTGCTCCTCCGTTAGGGTATCAGCTCATTTATGAGCCATAACCAAATCCAATTCCCATTGCTCTTATGGCTCAACTACAAGATCCTTTTGTTCTTATGGCTCAACTACAATATAGTTCAAAGAGAACTATATTAAAACCAAGAAGAAAACAAAACAAAAAATAAACAAATAAAGCAAAGTATCCTGAATAGTCAAGTTGGCAAGTATAGGTTTCTGAACCTGTAATAACTGACTCATTTTGTGATTTGTGGACCGGTTCCCTTGCACATGCCTTCTTTCTACCTTATGGCCTTCAGCTGCTATCTTGTACTGTTACTCAAGAGCTTGTCTGATCTCCCACCCTGGCCTGATGCTGGATAAACACAAACATTCTTTATTAAAGCCCAAAACTTTCCATGGATTCCTGTTGCCAAGGGTTCCCCTACACAGTTACAATGTCAAATGGGACGTTTGCTTTAACCTTTGGAGGGAAGAGCTGACTTCCTGACTGAGATTTTATTGAAAATGTATCCCCTGAAGGGCAAGAATACAGATACACGGTGTATTTTCTGTACTATTAAATACACCAACAGTCCAGGGTCATTCACTGTTATATATGCTAGATAAATGTTATTTGATTCAACCCCCGAACTAATCTTACAATGAAGAAAGAATCTCAAAAAAATACATAACATGATCAAAGATGTAATCACCTTCCATCCACCTGTCTCCAAAGACCAGGGCTTTAACATTTTAATTTGCCACTGGGATTAGGCAATGGAGAAGGCAATGGCAACCCACTCCAGTGTTCTTGCCTGGAGAATCCCAGGGATGGGGGAGCCTGGTGGGCTGCTGCCTATGGGGTCGCACAGAGTCGGACACGACTGAAACAACTTAGCAGCAGCAGCAGCAGCAGCAGCAGGATTATTGGTCTTTCCAACAAAATTTAGAAAGACATTGCTAACATGTTTTGTGATCCAAAGCAAAAATATTTTTTCTCTTTGGTCCCAACACCTCTTCTAGTAGCTCTCTCTTCTAGCAGCTATCTTCTAGTAGATAACCTTTAGCCCAGCCCCAGCTTCTCCACCAAAGTGTTCGGTTTCTACCCCCTGCATCCCATAACCTGCTCCTCCTTAAGGTTTACTCACTGAATTTGATTATTTATCCCTGAGCTTTGTTAGAAAACATCATCCTCTCATCTCTACAGCTGCACCTCCCTGAGCTATGTTGAAGAATAGATTTCTAGCCCATATTTCAGCAACCTAATTCCATCTGCTTTGTCTCTTCTGGAAGTTCCTCCAAGTATCTTGTCCACCACCAGCATTTTCCTTATTCTCTGGGACTACTATGGGCTAACTCACATTTTTATCTCTCTTCTCTCATTTCAGTGGGATTTTTGAAAGGAAAGGACCATAACCTTCCCTTAGTACACAATTTTTAAGCAAAGAAAATTTTTTCTTATCTGAATTTTCTATTTTTTTCTAGAATTGATATACATATTACTTGTATAACAGAGATATGAGAAATATTTGGAAAATAAGAAAATATTTCTAATACTATGGCTTGGCACTCCAACCTAATAAAGCTCATTCTGAAGTCTAATATTTTCTGGCATGACAGTTAGATCTCTGGAGAAAAACACTAAAAATGTTTTGGTCCTTGACCAAGTAAATTACCCTCATATTGTTTTAGGTTAGAAATGAGAAGGATCCAGCAAGTCTTGGCTCACAAACTGTCATTCTGTACAAGGATCCAGATATTTTAAATCCAAATTAAAACAGAAATAGCCCAAAGGATAGCTGTATCTCTAGGTCCAAGGACAGTTCATGACTAGGCAAATATAAATATTATGTATCTAATAGACAGATATAAATATTATTTATTTAGATGTTGCTTTGTTATGAATTTTTTTGCCTTGCCAACAACCCAATGTGATAATCAAAACCTTGTTTTTTTTTTAAAATTGATAGTCTTGACCTGTATATTTGTAACAAATAAAATTTGGTTCCTAAGTGTGATTGCATAATAAATGCACTGCTTGTACAGGCAGAAAAATTAATTTAATCAGGATGTGAACGGTGGCTCTCAACAGAGCCACAAGTGCATAAGAGTTCAGTATCACTGTTTTTTGTATCTAGAAATATCATGAATAGCATGCAGATGACTCCAGAAAAAAAAAAAATTGGATGTATGCATCTGCACAGTCTTCTTCGAATCTGCTTTAGTAACAGTTCAAAGAACTTGTCATTGTTGACAGTTGCCTCTTACTATTACAGAGAGGTAGTCCTAACACAGCAGTTTAGATACCTAAGCTGCTCAGGAAAGCTAGATTGCAGCAGCTCAGTTTTACAATTAAGTGATACTCTTCCCTATTTATGACCCTGAAAATTCAGGACTATCAGGTAAAGACTATCAATTTAAAAAAAACAAGGTTTTAATTATCACATTGTGTTGTTGGCAAGGCAAAGAAATTTCATAACAAAGTAACATCTAGGTAAGATAAATAATATTTACATGTATTAGATACATAATATTTATATTTGCCTAATCATAAACTGTCCTTGGACCGAGAGCTATAGCCGTCCTTCAGGCTATTTATGTTTTAATTTGGATTAAAATATCTGGATCCTTGTACAGAATGACAGTTTGTGAGCCAAGACTTCCTGGAGCCTTCTCTTCTCATTTTTAATCTAAAACAACTATTTCATGTATTTTAAGCAATTTAAGGAGATAATTAAGGCTTCAGGAGTAGTATCTATTATGGCATTCTTAAAGTACTAAGTTTACAGGTTTTAGAATTAAAACATGAAGTACAATTTGAATATAGGATTCAAACAGGAAGTTCTACATACATGAAACAGGTATTTCGTTAGAATTAAGCTAGAAAAACCACCACCTGCACAATTCTAGAAATAAGTGTTCATGGAATAACTCAAAGAGAAGCTTATTTAGCTGCTCAATTTTGTAAAGTTCTTTAGTCTTTGTTGTCCCTTAAATATGCTGAATTCATCATTTTCCTTACCCATTCTCATCATACACAACGATTTACTCACAAATAGTTTTTAAAGAATTATTTCTCTGATTATTCTAATATTGCTTTACTTTGTTTCCTCCATGATAATGAAAACTTGCTAACAATTTACAGGCCAAACTGATGTCATCTGAATAGTCAGCTACAGCATCTAGCAGTAAATTAGCTTGATTTTGTGAAATGAAACACTATATGTTTTATATTTACCAAAAAAGTAAGATCATAGTCATTAAACATTTCATACTCCAAAATTTTCACTGGTGTAATTTCTGGACTTCTAAAAATTTATTTCAATAATTTAAAATATTCAAAATGTCAGACTACTTACTGGTGTTGAACTTATACATTAAAATACTGTTTTTACTGCTTAGGACTGTATGACTATGCTTGACATTTGAAGCTTCTACAATCTGTGACTTTTTCTTACTCAACAAATTTTTCTTCTACCACTCTGTAGTGTGACACTACCGTTTTAATCAAGATAACATAATGTCTTCTCCTATGTGTACATTGTAACATTGTGTTCATTCCCATCATTATTCTTTATTCATATTGCTCCTTGAAATATAGTCTCTTCATCTCACCATCTGACTAAATTCTATTATTATGATCAGTCAAGATAATACCTACATAATTATTTAATTACTTAGGAAAATTAGGGCCTTACCTCATATATCCAAAAGTATTAGCTATATTAAAAATTAAGTGTAAAATTTAAATATCACACAGAAGAAAACACAAATATTTGCACACAAAATAAGACCTAAATATAAAGACAATGTAAGAAATTATAAAGAAATGATCACTAGATTTCATAAACTATCATACATTAAAAATAACTTGAACAAGCTGAAATGACAATAAACTGAATTTCTATACAATAAACTGTATAGGAAGACACCTTTTTTACCTCCCTTCTCCAAATACTTCAGAGAACACCAAAAGGTGTTTCAGCAAAACGAAAATACTATAGATAAATAAGTAGTATCCAAGAAGGATATTTTTTAGGTTTCTGCTTGTTTTACTGCTTAAATCTAATCCCTCTTGTTAGGTATGCTAAGTGTACGGCCATCACTTATTTGTTCAACAATGCTTTTATTGCACCTCAGCCATATGCCAGAGACTGCGCCAGACAGACACTAAGACCATATTGCTGCTCAAAACAGACAGGGTTCCTTCAATCACAGAACTTAAGTCTAGCATAAGATAAACATTAATCAAGTAGCCACACAAATTGTGGTTTTAAAAAACGCACAGAGCACTATGACAGCATATAAAAAGGATTTCACCTATTAGAGATATGGAATGTGTATGGTTCCTAGAAGAATTCATGTCTAAATAAAACACTAACCTCTTATAACTGCAGTAGCTATACCCAAAATTCTTTTGTACCTTTCTGCATCTCATACAGTAAGTCTTCTATATCCATTAAACGATTTATTCCCATTAAAATTTGAAGATATCTTTGTTAACTAGCCTTCTGTTTTCAATGGTGTGAATGAAGTCAGCTTTAGGATACTTTAATAGGGGCAGTTTAGGAAGACACTTTTATTTTTATAAGATTAAACAACTTAAATCTTACTTATAAGATCATCTCATAATCAATCTTGTCAGATTTAGTGGCAGAATCTTACTTAAACCCCAAAGGAATGACAAACACTTATATTCTGAAAAAGAATTATTCACATAAATTTATGTACTAAAAATTATGTACAGCTATTAAAATTGTTTCACTAACAGTACACATAGATTATAAAACAAATTAAATGTTATTTAAAAGCACATATTTTTACACTGTATATCCTGGAAGTTTGTTTATTACTAATTCACAAATATCTTTGCATTGCTTGGAAATGTTTAGTGAACCAAGGTCATCACTGTCTTCTTCAAAGTGATCTAAGGTACTGATATCCAGGACATTAAGTTCTAGTTCCGACAGATTAGAAGGCAGGTAAGAACTCACTTGAGATGTCCGAGGTGACTGGCTTTTTTCTGAGGACTTGCAACCTGTTCTTGTTTTAGGTTTAGCAGAGATGTCACAATCCTGCTTTAGAACTTTAGAATTATGTATACTGTTTTGGTCTCTCTGATTTTCTTTTTCTTCAGTCCAGTTGATGAAGAGAAATCACTGGAAGATGCTTCCTCCAAACTTTTATTTTGAGTCTTTGAAAAAGGAAATCTTTTATATGAGAGTACTGGAGATCCAGCTGAAAAAGGTGGGCTAAGAATAAAACTCTTTTCACTGCTGTTTTTCCTTATGGACAATCCTGTTTCACTGGACTTGCTTGTATGTTGACTGTGTCTTGGATTTTCTGTCCCTGGACTGCTATCATGAGCTCGTAAAATACTGCTGGTGTCTTCAGAACTGCAGGGACTGGTGAAGTCATCTGAATACTTTAGTTCTGAGATGCTTTCAGAGCAACTACTTGTACTTGGATTCTCTTCATTGATGTCAGCAGGTAGAATGTCATCACCAGTGATTTTGACCCGCTTGTCATCTATTTCTTTATCTACTACAATTCTGTCAACTACTGCAACCTGCTGGAAAACACCTGGACTTTGGACTTTCACTTTTCCTTCCAAACTATTTGCACAAATAAACCTTTCTGAGACAACGGAATTTGCAGGACTCAAAATTTCTCCCAAAAAACCATTATTGCTTCTATTTTCATCACAATCAACTGTCTTTCCAGTTGCACATTTCAGTTTTGTGTCTTTGGTTGTGCTAGGGTCATCAACAACTACACTAATTTGCTTTGAGGCATTGCTATTTTCAGCAAAAGATGCATCTGATTCGAAACACTTATCTTTAGGCAGTTCATGTGGCTTCTGATACAGTTCAGCAAAACTTAGTATCTTAAATTTGGATGATGGAATTCTGAGTTTTGCACCTAACATTTGTGTTTGCATTTTTCCATACTGTTCTCTCTTTTCATATTCTACTAACATATCAGGATTTGTTTGTTTTAAACGTAGTTTAAGTGTGTTTGTTAAGCCATAAAGTAGTTTTCCCCTTGAAACTCTATTTTGGGGGGCACCACCTTTCTTTTCAAAGTATTTACCTTTCTTAAGGTTTTCAGTTTGGTTCTTTTTATACTGAAGACTCACTGACTTCTCATTTTCCCCCACAGAAAGTTTATCCTTTTTAGATTCAGATTTACAGGTGGATTTCACTGAAGATTCTGGTGACTTATCATCAGTTCTATATAACCAGGCTAAGTGAGGATGTATATGAGTAGGGCTTGCCATGGGTTGGTTGTATAACAAGGACAACTCAACCAACAAAGCATTTAACAAAGGCAGTTGCCTTATAGTATTCATTCTGTTTTGTTCAGTTGAAGGATGGTCTGTAGTTTGATTACTTGCTCCTGTATCCTGGACGCATGCAGGATTTATAAGCACTGGACGACTCTCACCTGTTACGGAATGTGTATGTTCTGGAGGCTTAGTATGTGTTGGAGGATTTACAAGGTTTTCTTTCAGAAAAGTAACATCGTCCCATTCCTCAGGTGCATTAATTTGAGGCTCAATGGTAATTTTACACTGTTTAGGGGGTGTCTTTTCTTGAGTCAAATGAGTGTAATACAGAGGAGGAGGGCAAATTATGTTAGTTTCAAGTTCCACCTCTGTGCCTTCCTGATCTGGGGGGCTAACACTCCTCTCACTGCAACCTTTTGAACACATAACGGAGTTGGTTTTGCCATTTTCCATAGAATCCGTGTAATCAGAGTCAGCCTTGCTATGGAACGCTCTTCCCTTCAAATCCTTCCCTGCCCTGGAGATTTTTACATCCACCAGAGGCTTATCCGCATCTCCTGGGCTTGGCTCTGAGTCTGGCTGCTGCAGCTGCTGGTTTTCCTGCCAGGTTTGGGGGCTGCCCTCCACTGACTTCTGCACCTCCATACCCTCCACTCCACCTCCTGTAGAAGCGACTGGCCGCTCCAGATGGCCCAAGAAGCTGCTTCCCAGATCACTCAGGCGGTAGCACAGGGCAATGTCCCCAATCCGCTCCCCGTCTCGGTTACACAGCGGGAAACTTCCCCGATGACTCTGGGAGCTGCCGGGGGCGGCGGACCCCAGGACCTTGTGGACCGCCGCGGCCAGAGAGAGGCTGCAGGTCCCCAGGAGCTGCGGGGCAGGGGTCGGGTGCCCGGGGGGCAGCTGGAGCAGGAAGGTGTAAAGCGGGGTCCGAAGGAGCAGGCGGTGGAGGGTGGCGGGCTGCAGGCGGAAGAGACAGGACTTGCCGCGACGGAAGCTAACCAGGCCCGGCCGAGATTCCTGGGCGGGGGCGGCGGGGCCGGCGGGAGGGTAAATCAGCAGCGTGGGGAAGTCCAGCAGGCGGAAGGCCACCGCGGGGCACAGGCTGCGCGAGGGCCGCGGCGGCGATGCTTCCTCTCCCTCCTCCTTTTGCTCCTCTTCTGCAACCACGGGTGGCTGCGTCGGCCCGGCTTCAAGGCATACCCAGTCTACGAGTAGCTCCAGCGAAAACAACCGCTCGGACACCGCGGACGCCATTGCTGTTGCCCCGGAGACGCTGTGAGCGGAAAGCGAAGTCCTTCGTTCTCGCGAGAAACGGAAAACCCGGCGCCTGTCTTGTTCTCTCGCGAGACTTGAGAGGGCGCCCTGAGAGGTCCGAGATGCGGCGGCTGTGGGAATTTTGGCTTCGCACGGTACCTCTTTGGTTTCCAGATTTGTATTAACACAGTGCTTATGATAATACCGAGGCTATGAATGGGGCGCGGTGGGGGGAGCAGCAAAAGCGTGCTTTTTTGTTCGAGTCACGTTTTATCACTACAGGTCCCATGCAATTTTGGAGGCCTGTCACATCTATCAGGAATATTAGAAGTAAATCAGGGCCTCCTTTCCAATTTCCAGGCTAAAGCAAGTCAGCTAATTGTCCACAACCGGCCTTCCGTGCTGCTGGTTACCCAAAAGATAAGGATATGGCGCTAAAGTGGCAGGGAGGTCTCTATCTTAGGGAGGAGGCGCTGAGACACACGCAGTGAGTGTGGGCACATCGCCAATGAGGCATCCAGGCGTGGGAGAGGTATGTTAATGATTTCGGTACATCAGAACTAAGGCAGCACTCGTTATTAGAGAAATGCAAGTCAAAACCACAATGAGGTATCATCTCAAATTGATCAGAAAGACCATCATCAAAAAAATCTAGACAATAAATTCTGGAGAGTGTGGAGAAAAGGGAACCCTCTTACACTGTTGGTGGGAATGCAAACTGATACAACTACTGTGGAGAACAGCACGGAGATTCCTTTAAAAAAAAAAAACAACAACAACTAGGATTAACACTATCATTCAGTTCAGGTCCATCACTCAGTTGTCTCCAACTGTTTGCGACCCCATGGGCTGGAGCACGCTAGGCTCCCCTGTCCATCACCAACTCCCAGATTCATCTCAAATTGATCAGAAAGACCATCATCAAAAAAATCTAGACAATAAATTCTGGAGAGTGTGGAGAAAAGGGAACCCTCTTACACTGTTGGTGGGAATGCAAACTGATACAACTACTGTGGAGAACAGCACGGAGATTCCTTTAAAAAAAAAAACAACAACTAGGATTAACACTATCATTCAGTTCAGGTCCATCACTCAGTTGTCTCCAACTGTTTGCGACCCCATGGGCTGGAGCACGCTAGGCTCCCCTGTCCATCACCAACTCCCAGAGCTTACTCAAACTCATGTCCATCCAGTCATGATGGCATCCAACCATCTCATTCTCTGTCGTCCCCTTCTCCTCTTGCCTTCAGTCTTTCCCGGCATCAGATCAGTCACCATCTACAGTGGTTTTGGAGCCCCCGCAAATGAAGTCTGTCACATTGTTTTCCCATCTACTTGCCATGAAGTGATGGGACCAGATGCCATGATCTTAGTTTTCTGAATGTTGAGTTTTAAGCCAGTTCCTGTCCTATCCTTTCCTATCCGCCTGCTCTGTCCCACCCTTGAATATCCCTGGATCCACCGGGGCTGGTCCCTGGCAGAGAACCATCCCCCCCACAAAGTGTATAAGCTTCAGGTCTCTCAAAGCCTAGATTGACCTCTGCCTATATCCAGCCCTTCAGCAAATACCGTTGGCTCCACCATCCATATATGTACACAATCTGAGCATCTCTCCCCATCTTCATCACCACCACTCTGGTCTCAGCCACCATCATTTCCCACCTGAATGACTACACTAGCCTAATTTTTCTCCCTTCTTCTTGCCTTGCCTACTTTCAGTTCAGTCCCAATGTAGCAACCAGGGTAATGTTTTTTAAGCTGAAGCCATATCAGGTCCTTCCTCTGCTCAAAATGCTCCAGTGATTTCTGTCCTCACTGAGAGTAAAATCCAAAGTCTTCTTTATGGTCTTCAGAGGCCTGTGCAATTGGGATCCTCCACACCTCTCTGACCTCCTCTCCTGTTCCTCTCCCTTCACTTCCTCTCTTCCAGTCACCCTGGCTTTTCTGTTGGTCCTTGAATTTGCAAAACCTACTTCTGTCTTGAGACCTTGGCCTTGGTTATTCCCTCTATGTGGCTCACTCCTGTTTTGCTGAAAGTTTTCACTTTTGTCTCAATTTCAAAGGATTTGTTAACAAAATAAGCCACTTGTTATATACAAATAAATGATATAGATATTTATTAGAGAATTATCTAGCTTACTTTTAACATACTAATGTTAAAAGAAAAGAGAACTAGAAAAAGCAGAGACTACATCAACAAATTGGATTTTGACCAACATCCAGACTTAAACAGTGCTGGGAAGTCCCGTGTCACAGCAAATCTGGGATCCCAAATGGGAAAGGGTCCTAGGCAGCACGTCTGCTCCATGGGTGAGACTTCAAAGACTGCAGTTCTGGGTTCCCGCTTATAATCCCAGGACTGAAGCAAACTGATATCATCATCAATCTGTGACCAAATTGCAAGCCTGGTTTTATGTTACTGCATTTGTTTTGTCTTATAAAGCTTGGAATGCTGCTAAGCCTGGAGCTTGGTTGGCCAGGCCCCCTCCAGGGTCTTAACAATCTCAAGATTTCTTCCCCATCTTATCTATGGTGCTGCAAGTCTTGCACTCACAACAGGCAGTCATTCCCAGTCAGGGCTTGCTCTGCTTTGTCTTTGAAGCCTCAGTTCAGTTCAGTCGCTCAGTCATGTCTGACTCTTTGTGACCTCATGGACTGCAGCATGCCACGCTTCCTTATCCATCACCAACTCCCAGATGCCTGCTGCTGCTGCTAAGTCGCTTCAGTGGTGTCCGACTCTGTGCGACCCTGTAGATGGCAGCCCACCAGGCTCCCCCATCCTTGGGATTCTCCAGGCAAGAACACTGGAGTGGGTTGCCATTTCCTTCTCCAATGCATGAAAGTGAAAAGTGAAAGGGAAGTCACTCAGTCGTGTCCAACTCTTAGCGACCTCATGGGCTGCAGCCTACCAGGCTCCTCCTCCCATGGGATTTTCCAGGCAAGAGTGCTGGAGTGGGTTCCCGATGCCTAAACAAGACTGAAAGTGAAAGTGAAGTCACTCAGTCGTGTCCGACCCTTTGTGACCCCGTGGACTGTAGCCTACCAAGCTCCTCTGTCCATGGGATTCTCCAGGCAAGAATACTGAAGTGAGTTGCCATTTCCTTCTTCAGGGGATCTTCCTGACCCAGGGATCGAACCCGGGTTTCTCACATTGGAGGCAGACACTTTAACCTCTGAGCCACCAGGGAAGCCAAACAAGACTATTTATGCCTAAAACAAGATTATTTATTAAATAAAATTTAACCTGTTTAATTTCTGAAGCCTAAACAAGACTATTTATTTAATTTCCATAACAATTCCCTCATTTCTTTCTTGTCTCTGCTTAAGTGTCACTTAATCAGTGAGGCCTTCCTTATATATTAGGCTTCCCTGGTGGTGCAGTGGTTAAAGCGTCTGCCTGCAATGTGGGAGACCTGGGTTCAATCCCTGGGTCGGGAAGATCCCCGGAGAAGGAAATGGAAAGCCACTCCAGTATTCTTGCCTGGAGAATCCCATGGACGGAGGAGCTTGGTGGGCTAGAGTCCACGGGTCGCAAAGAGTCAGACACGACTGAGCGACTTCACTTCCTTATATATAATTACAACCTCCCCATGACTTATCATCACCTTTCTCTGCCTTATTTTTCTCTCTGTCTTTTATCACCATCTGATATGGAACATATTCTCCTGCTTTTTAAAATTTATTTTCTTTCATTCCCATTAGAAGTAAGTTCCACAAAGGGAAAGATCTTGTTTTGCTCATTATTGTGTCCTCAGTGCCTACACATGTGCTTGGCACACAGCAGGCATTCAGGAATTATCTGTTGAATGAATTAATGAAGAATCCTATATGCCAGCTTAATCAGTGGGATTAGAGGGTGGTCTTCCCTTTCTTCTTTTATTTAAAAATTATTAACTTTTTAAATTGTAAAAATATTCACAACTTACAATTTATGCTATCAACCATTTTAAATGTACGTTTGTTTGGCATTAAGTACATTCACATATGTACATGTGCACTTAGCCACTTCAGTCGTGTCCAACTCTTCCTGACCCCATGGACTGTAGTCCACCAGGCTCCTCTGTACATGGGTTTCTCCAGGCAAGAATACTGGAGTGGGTTGCCATGCCCTCCTCTAAGGAATCTTCCCAACCCAGGGATCGAACCCATGTCTCCTGCGTCTCCTGCATTGCAGGTGGATTCTTTACCACTGAGCCACCAGGGAAGCCCAAGTATATTCACATTGGCTATGCAACTGCACCACCCCCATCTACAGAACATTTTTCATCTTGCAAAACTCAAACTCTGAACCTCCTTTCCTCTTTATATATTAGGTTAATGCCTGAATTTCTTGCACAAATATTTAGCATAATGATGTTAGAAGGCCATTTCCATTTTGGGAACAGACTAATAAGGAATTTACATTCATTTTATAAAAAGATGGTTGAAAAATGACTGTGTTCCTATTCCCGAAGCAGATTAAGGGTGAGCTGTCTAGCTTCAAAAATGATTCATTATTGTGTTCCTCTGGGAGCCTGAATATTCAGGACCAGTTGTTTTCCTTATTAATATTTGAATTTAATATTTTACCATAAGAAATATGATACCAAAGGAACAGTAAATATTTAACTACTTAGGATATTATTTTAATATAACATTTCTTCTTTTACCTAGAGCTTAATTGAAGGAGAAGGGGACAACAGAGGATAAGATGACTGGAGGGCATCACCAACTTGATGGACATGAGTTTGAGCAAGCTCTGGGAGTTGGTGATGGACAGGGAAGCCTGGTGTGCTGCAGTCCATGGGGTAACAAAGAGTCGGACACAACTGAGTAACTGAACTGAACTGAGAGTTTAATTATCAGTATTATCAAAATTAAGTCTGAATTTGGCAATAAGGAGTTCATGATCTGAGCCACAGTCAGGTCCCAATCTTGTTTTTGCTGACTGTATAGAGCTTCTCCATCTTTGGCTGCAAATAATATAATCAATCTGATTTCAGTATTGACCATCTGGTGATGTCCATGTGTAGAGTCTTCTCTTGTGTTGTTGGAAGAGGGTGTTTGCTAAGACTAGTGCATTCTCTTGGCAAAACTCTATTAATCTTTGACCTGCTTTGTTTTGTACTCCAAGGCCAAATTTGCCTGTTACTCCAGGTATCTCCTGACTTCCTACTTTTGAATTCCAGTCCCCTATAATGAAAAGGACATCTTTTGGGGGTGTTAGTTCTAAAAGGTCTTGTAGGTCTTCATAGAACCATTCATCTTCAGCTTCCTCACTGTTACTGGTTGGGGCATAGACTTGGATTACTGTGATATTGAATGGTTTGCCTTGGAAACAAACAGAGATCATTCTGTTGTTTTTGAGATTGCATCCAAGCACTGCATTTCGGACTCTTTTGTTCACTATCATGGTTACTCCATTTCTTCTAAGGGATTCTTGCCCACAGTAGTAGATATAATGGTCATCTGAGTTAAATTCACTAATTCCAGTCCATTTTAGTTCACTGTTCCTAAAATGTCAATGTTCACTCTTGCCGTCTCCTGTTTGACCACTTCCAACTTGCCATGATTCATGGACCTAACATGCCAGGTTCCTATGCAATATTGTTCTTTACAGCATTGAACTTTACTTCTATCACAAATCACATCCACAATCTGGTGTTGTTTTTGCTTTGGCTCCATCTCTTCATTCTTTCTGGAGTTATTTCTCCACAGATCTCCCGTAGCATATTGGGCATTTACCTACCTGGGGAGTTCATCTTTCAGTGTCCTATCTTTTTGCCTTTACATGCTGTTCAAAAAAATAAAGTCTGATACTGTTTCCACTGTTTCCCCATCTATTTCCCATGAAGTGAAGAGACCAGATGCCATGATCTTAGTTTTCTGAATGTTGAGCTTTAAGCCATTACTCAGCCATAAAAATGAAATAATGCCATTTGCAGCAACATGGATGGACCTAGAAATTACCATTCTAAGTAAACTAAGACAGAGAAAGACAAAAATCATATGATATCACTTATATGTGGAATCTAAACAATGATACAAATGAATTTATTTACAAAACAGAAACATACTCACAGACTTACAAAACAAATTTACAGTAAACTTATGGTTATTTATCCTTCCTACCACACAGAGGTGGCAAGAAGGATAAATTAGGAGGTTGGGATTAACATACACACACTACTATATATAAAATAGATATATATAAATATATTATATATATATATAAAAAATAGATAAACAACAAGGACCTACTGTAGAGCACAGGGAACTATACTCAATATTCTGTAATAACTTATAAGGGAAAAGAACCTGAAAAAGAATAGATATATGTGTATGTGTAACCAAACCACTTTGCTGTACACCTGAAGCTAACACAACATAAGTCAACTATACTCCAGTATAAAATTTTTTTAATTTATATTTTATTATCAATACTTTTATTTCCTTTTATCATTGGTAGACCTTTTAATTGTCATTGTGTTAATAATGAGACAGGTTTTGTGAGGCTAGTCTCCTTTCTTTCTACATATTAACTTCCTATCATATTTAAATTCTTGTTCATCATAAATTCCAAAAAATACAAAATTGACCTGAAAATAAGGCATTTATATGAGCAGTTTGAATGCATTTAAACATTGACACTGCACCACATTGAGTTATGAAACTGTTTAACCAAATCACTCAATATCCCATACATTGAGTGCATGCATGCTAAGTCACTTCACTTCAATCGTGTCTGACTCAGTGTGACCCTATGGACTGTAGCCTGCCAGGCTCCTCTGTCCATGGGGATTCTCCAGGCAAGAATACCGGAGTGAGTTGCCATGCCCTTCTCCAGGGGATCTTCCTGATCCAGGGATCAAACCTGTGTCTCTTATGTCTCCTGTATTGACAAGTGGTTTCCAGTTATTGATTAATATGTTTTGGCTTTTTGTGACAAGAAAACGTGTTTCTTCAGGCTAGCAACCGTGTCTGTGATACTTTCATGTACCATTTTCATCAGAAATTGCCAGATTTCATCAGAGCAAGATGAGTCAGATACACTAAAATATGATCCAATATGTTAAGATGCATAAAATATGAAAATTCATAAACAAAATCACAATTTGTAGTACTGCTACAGGCTGGTGCTCTGCAAAAATAAGATTTCTGATATATTCTATTTCACAAGATTCCCACAAAAACTTGCTATAGCCACTATCAAAACTCTATGGAATTTCCTCAAAAAATTAAAAATAGAACTACCTTATGATCCAGCAATCCCACTTGTAGATATATATCCAAAAGAACTGAACTCACGCTCTCAAAGACATGTGTGAAGTCTTATGTTTACTGCAGCATTATTCACCATAGTGAAGATATAGAAACAACCTAAATGTCCTTTGACATGAATGGGTAAACAAAATGTGATAGAGAGATACATGTACACACAATGGAATGTTACTCAGCCTTAAAAAGGAAGGAAAACCTTTCACAGGCTACAAAATGAAAAAGCCTTGAGGACATTATGCTAAATGAAATAAGGCAATCACAAAAAGATAAGTATGCATGATTCAACTTATATGAGGTATCTAAAATAGTCAAACTCAGAAGCAAAAAGTAGAATGGTGGTTGCCAGGGGCTGGGGAGAGGGAGGAAGAGGGAGTTTACTTTTCAATGAGCATAAAGTTTCAGCTATACAAGATGAATCATTTCTAGAGATCTGCTGTACAACACTGTACCTATAGTCAACAAAAATGTGTTATACAATTTAAAATATGTTAAGAGGGCAGGGCCCATGTTAACTACTCTGGCCACAATTGAGTATTCTGTCAATAATGTGGCATGTTAACTACTCTGGCCACAATTGAGTATTCTGTCAATAATGTGGCATATGCAACTCTGAATGCACCATCCATTCTTTTATCCATTCATCCATCCATTACTGACAGCAGGAAACTCCCATTCTGAATCCTCCATATATAGTTTTACATGTCCAGTGAGCAGAAGAATTTTCCACAGACTGGTTTCTGCTCTGTACATTCCCAATCTTATTTCTTCTCAACTACTCTTATTTCCAGTGCTGGTGCTGCAGGACACATTAGTACCGAGATATGATCTTTGGCTCTACACCATTAGTCAGCATAGTGTGAGCAAAGCGTATTCCTGGATGCCATTCCTACGACAAGATGGTTAGCAGTGATACAGAAGTGACTGCAAGTCGAGTAAAAATATTTGATCAAACCCCAGAGAAGCATAAACCCAATTCAACTTCCCCTTTCTATGACCCCAAAATGTCCACAGCCACCCAATACCAACCCCACCACGAGAGGAAGAACAGCAGAGGGGAAGCTGGAGTGTAAGAAGACAGCTATCTTAACTAACGGCAATTAAAATTTTTCACTTCTGCAAAGTTTACAAAAGCTGGCAGCCGTGTCATCCCATTGTTGGGGCCTTGTAAGAAGCTCCCATAAGTGAGGGACTTTGACACTTAAGCTTAATCAGCCTCAGAGTAACTACAGTACTAGATGTGGAGTGAGAGAGAGGAGTCGAGAACGGTGCCCAGGTTTTGGTCTTGAGCAGCTAGGGAGTGGAGTTGTCATTTACTGAGATATGGAAGTTTAAGAGAAGGGAATTTTTCAGGTGAAAATCAGAAGTTTGGTTTTGGACAGGAGAAGTGTAAGATGTCTATTAGCTCGAGGAAAGATGGAGTAGGCAGTTGGATATACGAGTCTTGAATCCACAGGAGAGGGTCAACTTAAGAAGTAATCAAAGTGACAGCAACACATGGGATACATTTAAAGCCATAAGACTGGATATGAAGTGAGGAGAGAGTGAGAGAGAAGAGGTGGAGCAGGGCAGAGTCCTGGAAAACTATTGCTGGGAAGTTGGGGAGAGGAAAAGGATGAATAAAGGAGACTGAGAAAGGAGTCAATGGGACCGAAAGAAACCAGGAGAGAGAGAGGTCCCAGAAGTCAAGTGAAAAAAGTGTTTCCAAGTGGAAGGAATGATCAACTATTTCCAGTAATGTGCTGGCTGAGAATTGAAAATGAGACGTAAGATTAAACATCAGCTTCATTGAGGTCAAAGTAATAGAGAACTTGCAAATTGTTGGCTAGACTGAGTCAGCCAACATGGAAGGAGTAGAACTAGAGACAGTGGTCATACTTGTGTGTTTTAGAAATGCCTTTTCTCAGTAAAAGTTCTTGGCATTGTTTCCTATTAACACATACAGATCTATTTCATCATTTTAAAAACTTATTTTGTGTAAGGATCACTATAATTATTCCTCCAGTTCCTTTTGGATGGACATCCAGGCTGTTAATCTTGGTGATTTTAAACAATCCCACCACAAATATCTTTGAATATACATTCTTGTGCACACGCAAAATATGTCTCTAAGATTCTGAATTCTGAAACTGCTAAATAAAGACTACATTTGTCCCTTGATATCCACAAGGGATGGTTCCAGGACTCCCTTGTGTACCAAATCCAGGCATGCTCAAGTCCCTTAATAAAATGGTGTAGTATTTGCATATAACCTAGGCACATCTTCCTGTATATGTTCAATCATCTGTAGATTACCTATAATACCCCCCCCCCAAAAATAAAATGCTGTGTAAATAGTGGCCAGAGCATGGGAAGTTCAAGGTTTGCTTTTCAGAACTTTGTGGAATTTTTTTTTCCAAATATTTTCTATCTGCAGTTGGTTGAAACCTCAGATGCAGAACCTCCTCAGATACGGAGGGCTGATTGCATGCACACTTTCGGTTTTAACACAGACTGTCAAATTGCCCTCAAGTGACTCTCTCATCAGTAACATAAAAGAACTACTCTTTCCCCACACCTTTCAAAGCACTGGATATTAATAATCTTTTAATCTTTGTCACCCAGATACATTTTTTTAATAGCAATGTTATTTTAATTTGCATGTCTTTGATCATCAGTAAAGCAGAACAGCCTTTCATATTTATTTTCATTTGCATTCCTTCTTTTGTATTACAACTGGGGACTTTGCCAATTTTTCGTTTGTGCATTTTAATCAATTTGTTAGAAACATATCATATATGTTGCAAATATTTTCTCCCCAAAATGTGTTTGACTTGCAAAATTATTTATGGTGTTAAACATCCATTGACAGATGAATGGATAAAGAAGGTGTGGTACATATGTGCAGTGGAATATCATTCATCCTTTGAAGGGAATGAGATAATGCCATTTGCAGCAACATGGATGGACCTGGAGGTTATCGTGCTAGGTGAAGTAAGTCAGACAGAGAAAGACATATCATATGATATCGCTTATACACAGAATCTAAGAAAAATATACAAATGAACTTATTTATAAAACAGAAACATTCACAGACTTAGCGAATGACCTTATGGTTACAAGGGGAAAGGCAGGTGGTGGAGGAATAGACTGGAAGTTGGATTAACATGTACACACTGCTATATTTAAAACAGATAACAGGGAACTCTGCTCAGTATTCTGTAATAACCTAAATGGGAAAAGAATTTGAAAAAAAATAAGATATTTCTATATGTATGAGAACGCCTGAAACTAACACAACATTGTAAATCAATTATACTCCAATATAAAATTAAACATTTTTGAAATTATTTATGGTATTTTATAGAGCTTGGGTTTGTTTTTCCTTTGTAATGTGTCCCAAGCTTTCATTGTTTTCATTTATTGGTTTTTCCCATCAATGTCACATCTGATTGTTTTTTAACAAGAGCTAAAGAAATAGATTTTAAGATTATTAACCCAACGCTTAGAGAGAACACGTTCTCTTTCATAGCTAATCAGACATCTGCAATGGGGACAAAATTGCCCCTTCCCACCCCCAACTTTAATCAAGATGTTTCTCTTTATATTGTTGGCAAAGACTCCTACTGCCTAATTGAGACTTTTGTGTACTCAGTGAATGCATCTGTGTGTTTGGCCTCACAAAACCCAGGGGCTAATGGGACCACATGCTTTCTCTAACAAATACAAGAACAAACACAAGTAAGGCAGCCTAAGAGGATTTTTCATCCCTTTTGTAAAATACACATAATATTTTCAGCATGCAGTTTGCATAAAATAGTAGCAATGCAGTTTTCAAAGTCTGAATGGATTTTGGTTCATTTCATGTATAAAGCACACTTGAAATAAAGTACTTCTGTTCCAAAAAATTTTTTAATCATGCTTTTTCAAGCTCTTTAGGTAAGAGATTTTTTGCCTTGCATGGGCTAGAAACCACAACTATTCCATTACATCAAGTGGCTTCCACAATATTTGAATACTGTAATTTGAACTTTCTTTAAACCTAAAAGCTGAAGCAAAAGAGTTTCAGTATGAACTGAATTTTTACAGTAATTTTCTTAATAATTAACAAGTCAACTCAAAAAAATTGCTCTTAACCACCTATAGAAGAAAGACTCCTCAATCTTGTTTCTTTCCCAAAGTAGAGCAGGTATTTCAGAGGTAATTTTTGAATTCAGTAAGCGTCCAAAGTAGGGAAAACCAATTAAAGCATCCAGACTCAATTATTGCCAAAAAAAAGTTTACAAAATCTCTTTCAGATTATAAGAAACTGTGAAGCTGTTAAAATATTAGAGTGCAGAAACAGAGAATTAAAGCCTTCTCATTAAGGAAGCAAAACTAGAAAAAGAATGTTCTCTATTTAAATTTTTTCCCTCATACTTATTATCCTGGATGGCTGGTTTTGAAGTTATCATATAAAATCTACAACCAGTGAGAATTTACAATAGAAGAAATTACCCCATTCACAATAGTAATAAAACCCATAAAATATCTAGAAATAAATAAGAACTGAGCAGAAGAACTTATACAAAGAAAACCCTTGTGGAACATAAAATAAGACTTTAATAAATGGAGATATATTTTATTCTTAAATAGGTAGATTGAACATTATAACAACTTTAGTTCTCTCAAACACTTCAGTTCTCTCTAGAAATCCAACACACACCCAACCAAAATTCTAGAAGTAAATTAATCCGAAAGGAAAGATGGAGAGCTTGACAAATATCATCATAAAATACATTAAAATCTGGAAAAGAAGGGTAATAAGTGAGGATTAATCCTGGCAGATAGTGAAGTATATCATAAAAAGTGATTAAAAGAGTGTGATACAGGAATTGACAGGAATTGGCAGTTTAACAGATAAGAATGGAGTATAGAAATGGACTTAAATATATGGGAGAACATAGTCCTATATGATGAAGTTGGTATCCATTCATTCAACAACCTGCAACACTCAAAATTTCTACCTTGAATGTAGCTTAAATTCTCATGGAAAAAACAAAAAAGCAATAAATAAAATATATAATATATCAGACAGTGATCAGTGCTATTGAGAAAACTCTTGCAGGAAAGAGAGGTGGGAGGTGGAGGGAGTGCAATTTTAAATAGAGCAGTCATCTCTGAGAGGATGACATTTCAGCAAAGACCAGGAGCATGAGCCATGTAGACACCCTGGGAAACAGTAGATCAGATAGGGTGAGGTTTCTCAACATGGACACTGTTGACAGTTTGGGCCAGATAATTCTTTGCTGTAGGAGAGGCTGCCGTGTGTATCATAGGGTGTTTAGCAGGATCCCTGGCCTCTATCCACTGGATGCCAGTAGCTACCCTCCTCCCAGTTGTGACAATCAGAAATGTCTGTAAAGACTAGAGAACGAACTCATGGTTGCCGTGGGGGATGGTTGGTAAGGAGGGACAGTTAGGGAGTTTGGGAAGGTCATGTGCATACTTAATATATTTAAAATAGATAACCAACATGGTTTCACTCTAATGCCTTTGCAAAATGTCTCCTCATCATAAAAAGGACTTTAGAAGTTTCTGATTTTCATAACATAATACTGAACTGAGTAAAAAAAAAACTGAAAAATTCTAATGAGAAACCTGATGACTTCATAAAGCTGTTAACAAAAAGGATTATTTACATAAGAACTGAATAAACTGGTAAATATGGTTGCAATTTTTATGGTTGCTATTTCAAAGGATTACTGGTTTAAATCTGGGTTTTCCAGGTATAAGAAAAACTTCTTCAATTAATTATGACTTCCAGGAGTTTGGTAGAGTATGCCTTTTGGAACATACATCCTTTTCTCTCTACCTGGTTGATCCTGACAGTAACATATGCTGGTGTCAAAGATTAGGCCATGCATCAGTGTGTATGCCCAGTGCAATGAAACTGTAGTTAGCTCATCAAATCAGTTATGGTTCCTTTGGTCACTTGATTACTGCAACTGGATTACAAGTAGTTATACTCATCACTGTTTAAATTTGTTCTTTGTTTTCAAATTGTGCTTTGTGTCTCCCTGCTGCTCTATGACATTGTCTGCATTACTTATATCTTGTTTAATTTATAAGATTGTTGTCTCTTGCAGTGACCAATGTGTATTCAGGCCTCCAATAAAAGTTCTATGGCTAAACATTTTGAGAAAAATCACATTTTTAACATAAAATAATTTTAATAGTGTGATTCTAGGTATGGGAAAAAGCAACAAGGGAAAAATGTCTCCTGGATTATTGTAGACAGAATCCAGAGAATTTTTAATTATTGATGGGATCTGGTCCAAACCTTAAGACCTGGAGTGACATAGCAGGAGTTTTTGGCTTAACTGGGATGAGCCTCCCAGGACCATGGGACAAAAGTTGATCATGAAATATTTCCCAGACAATGGTCATCATGACCAAGAGGGTAAGACCTGATTGCAGCCCTTCAATGTGAGCCAGTTCACCCCAAGGAAGGGAAATACCTGCCATTATGAAGTGAAAATATGTCCTGTCATATTAATAAACAAGAAATGTCACAGTCCTCAGCGATTTATGGCCTCCAAATATGAATGTGGGCTCCCAAAATTGCGATCCAGCAGATGCTGTCACTCCCCATGGTGATTGCTGAGGAGCCGGGGGAATGCAGGAAGCAAGCTGAGCAAGGAAATAAGATTGGCCCCAGATAGCTGAGGTGCAATGAAAGGAGTGAACTCAGTGAGCGAGAGCCTTCCATCTTCCCATACATGGAATGCTAAATTCCTTAACTTGATACCTGATCTTTAATTTTCAGAAGGCCTGCTCCCTTTGTTGCAAACTTGTATATACCTTGACTCCCCCACTTGCCTCCTTGGGGCAGGTTTCTCAGACCTACTGAGATGTTGTCTCCTGGGCTTAGAGTCCTAAACATTCTCACCAAATAAAATAACTCTCTACTTTCAGGTTGTGACCATATTTTTTAATCAACACCACCTAACAGTCATCAAACTGCAGCCACTCCAGCCACTCTCTATGGTGAACCCTGAGGAAACTGAGAATGCAGGATTGCAGGCCCCAGATGGCTAAGGTACATACCAAGGAAATAATATCAATGAGCCCTGACTCTTGCATCATTCCATACATAGAAAAGCGCTAAATTTGTTCACTTGAGATGCTGTCTCATGAATTTGAAGTTCAGCATATCTAAGTCTACAGGTGTAAAATAGACACTTTCCAAAAGAGGAACAAAAAGAAGAAAAATCACAACATTTGAAACACTGGTAAAGATGGCGGACACTCCCAAAAAGATCCACCTGACTAAGCAGAACAGTCATCACCCACTTTTTCTATATGACTGAGGAATCATTGCAGAGAAGAAGCCAGTTTTGACTCCATGTTGGAAACTGTTTCTTTGACTTGCTTTTCGTTATTTTTGTTAATATAATCATACATAATGCTTGCTTAAAAGGACCCTCTCCTTCTGGTGGTTTAGGCATTATGTCATGTCCTATTGATGCGACCCCATGGACTGTAGCCCTCAAGGCTCCTCTGTCCATGGAATTCTCCAGGCAAGAATACTGAAGTGGCTTGCCATATCCTTCTCCAGGGGATCTTCCCAACCCAGGGATAAAACCTGGGTCGCCTGACTGTAAACTTAAGTGCCTTTGTTCAGAACTCTCTGTCCACCTATATATGGCAGGAAGAAATTAACACATCCGGTGCCTGAGGCTTGCCATTCTAGAAGATGTTTGCAAGATGAACAGCCTTTTCACTTTTCTTCCTCACCTCCCCCTCACCATCTCTAATCTATATAAGAACCTGGCATCCAGACCCCATAAGATGATTATTTTGACGCACTAACCTGCCATCCTGGAGAAATTTGGCCTTGGAGTACAGAATGAAGCAGGGCAAAGGTTAATAGAGTTTTGCCAAGAGACCGCACTAGTCATCACAAACACCCTCTTTCAACAATACAAGAGACGACTTTACACATGGACATCACCAGATGGTCAACACCGAAATCAGACTGATTATATTCTTTGGAGTCAAAGATGGAGAAGCTCTATACAGTCAGCAAAAACAAGACTGGGAGCTGACTGTGGCTCAGATCATAAACTTCTTATTGCCAAATTCAGACTTAAATTGAAGAAAGTAGGGGAAACAACTAGACTATTCAGGTATGACCTAAATCAAATTCCTAATGATTACACAGTGGAAATGACAAATAGATTCAAGGGATTAGACCTGATAGAGTGCCTGAAGAACTATGGACAGGAGTTTGTTAAATCAGACTGATTATATTCTTTGGAGTCAAAGATGGAGAAGCTCTATACAGTCAGCAAAAACAAGACTGGGAGCTGACTGTGGCTCAGATCATAAACTTCTTATTGCCAAATTCAGACTTAAATTGAAGAAAGTAGGGGAAACAACTAGACTATTCAGGTATGACCTAAATCAAATTCCTAATGATTACACAGTGGAAATGACAAATAGATTCAAGGGATTAGACCTGATAGAGTGCCTGAAGAACTATGGACAGGAGTTTGTGACATTGTACAGGAGGCAGGGATCAAGATTATCCACAAGAAAAAGAAATACAAAAAGCAAAATGGTTGTCTGAGGAGGCCTTGCAAATAGCTCTGAAAAGAAGAGAAGCAAAAGGCAAAGAAGAAAACGAAAGTATACCCATTTGAATGCAGAGTTTCAAATAATAGGAAGGAGAGATAAGAAAGCCTTCCTCAGCAATCAATGCAAAGAAATAGAGGAAAATAGAATGGGAAAAACTAGAGATCTTTTCAAGAAAATTAGAGATACCAAGGGAACATTTCATGCAAAGATGGGCTCGATAAAGGACAGAAATGGTATGGACCTAACAGAAGCAGAAGATATTAAGAAGAGGTGGAGAGAATACACAGAAGAACTGTACAAAAAAAGATCTTAATGACCCAGATAATCACGATAGTGTGATCACTCGCCTAGAGCCAGACATCCTGGAATGCAAAGTCAAGTGGGCCTTAGGAAGCATCACTACAAACAGCTAGTGGAGGTGATGGAATTCCAGTTGAGCTATTTCAAATCCTAAAAGATGATGCTGTGAAAGTGCTGCACTCAATATGCCAGCAAATTTGGAAAACTCAGCAGTGGCCACAGGACTGGAAAAGGTCAGTTTTCATTCCAATCCTAAAGAAAGACAATGCCAAAGAATGCTCAAACTACCGCACA